>VYZU01048199.1:3845-28693 GCA_013401355.1 Ceyx cyanopectus | reverse complement strand
AAGGGCCGGGGGGGTGCCGGGGAAGGGAGGCCGGCTTCCCTCCGCTCGGGGAGGGTTTTTTCTTCCTCCTGCTTCTCCCCCGGGTGCCTGGCTGTGGCCGGGGGAGCTGCGGAAGGCTGGGGGGGGGGGGGGGGGTCCCTCCCCATCCATCCCCCGCAGCCATTAGCGGTGGGTCGAGCGTCCTCTTCCTCAGACACCGGGAGGGGGTGCGGGGGATGGAGGGGAGGAGGAGGAGGGAGGGCGGGGAGCGTGGCCTGTCATCAATCACCCGCAAAACGCCAGTGGGCAAAGGCAAAAGCAGATAAAACAAAGGGGGGGATTTCGTTTCCAGCCCCGTAACGCGTGCCAGCGGTCCCGCATCGCCTGCTCCGCCTCATCTTAAAGTTTCCTAGGGGAAACTGAGCCATGGAAGCTGTTGTGTGCCAGGGTGAGAGTTGCCTTTAGGGCAGATAAAACGAGGCGACAGCTTGGAGCCTTCCACATACGTGTCAAACGTTCCCTTCACCTGGGAGAGAGAAGCCAACCAGTGACCCTAAAAAATAAAAGTCTGCTCGTGTAATTGCAGGCAGGTAAAAAAATCAAGGTTGAGTTCGTTTTGCAGGCTGCAGGGTGAGAAGGAAGGCGTGGATCTCTGCTGGGCACGCAGGGTTGCTTGGCCCTTGCTAGGCTTGGTGTAGTGGGTAGCTCCCAGTAATGCAGTTAAGAACGGTTAAGCTCACTCACAGCCGTGTGTGGCTGCAGCACCGAGAGATGGATCCGTGTCCTTTGTGTGCAGGAGAAAAGCTCTCTGCAGTTAGTGCAGCTCAATTCCTCCTTCTGTTGCCTTCCTACTCCCTTCTGGGTAAAAATTAGCCCCTGATGACTTTAGGATTGCTGAGCAGTAAGTTGGAATTTTTGCTTCCAGTTGCCATCCCCCCACCGATGGAGGACAATGCCCTGTAGCCATATTCTTAGATCTGAAAATCTGAAGTAGAATGCGTTTTTTTTTTTTCAGGTTTTAATACCAGAACAAAGATTGGTGTGGAGGAAATCTACAGAGGGCATGGGGAGTACTGAAACTTGGCATCAGTGCCTTCATTTTTTTTTTTGAACCTCTAGGAAAAGATGTGAAATGAGTCAGCGGTCTGGGATGGGAGTTGGGATGGGTGGCACTCCCTGGTACAGTGAGGCATTGCATGCACTTGGAGATGTTAAAATCAGAATTAATCTGATTCTTTCTAGAAGATCAACGTTGCTTCACTGCAGAGATTTCTTTTGGCTAATGCGTTTTGGATTTGGAGGCCTTAGGTTGTGAATATTTAATATAAATATTGTCTGTCTGGCCATGGAATGTGTGTTGCTGAAAGGAGATAAATCAATACCATTTAAATCAGAGATAACCTACAGCACTGTTTGAGGAAATACCTCATCTCCTGTCTTAATGATTCTGAAGGGCTTAAAAACTGAAATGTTGCTGAAGTTGAGCAAATAGAGACCTCATCTCCTCTTGAGAAAATCAGACTTGCAGGTGGCAATCCATGTGGAAAAGGGATTCCTTGCTGATAAAGGTAATTTTGTGTAATATAATGAAAAGTGAAGGACAGTAAGTCAAAATGTCTCTTACAGCTCAAATGCCTTGAGCAAATCTTCAAGCATTTATAAACTGTTCCCATTTACACAGGTTTTGCTGCAAAACTTTATGGTTTCTGTCACAAGAAAAAAAAATATACAGTACTTAGGGTTTTTTTGGTTGGAATTTAGGAGGATCATGACACTGTAGATTTCACTTCAGCCATCAGCAAACAAAATGGAGCTTATCATTTTAAAGGGGCCACTTGAAGAGTTGTATGGGATTCATCTCATTTTGTAAATGCACATCTGACCTAATATTTGTGGTTTTCTTGATAGTCAGAAGAACCAGATGGTTTCTTCTAGAGCTCTGACTTCAGATGAGGCAACATGTGTTGTAGAAATACATACTGCTTTCCATTGACTGGAAAATGAAATTACATGACCATTTCTGATACAGATGTCTACATTTGGGTCAGATAAATCTTGCTCTGTGTGTGCAAAGAATTCCAGTCTGACCTTAAAAGTGTTCCCCACTGAGTCATTGTTTTGTTGGGTTTTTATTTTGGGAAATTCAGTAACGATGGCCAGAATTCAGTTAACTGAAGGTGTTCTCAGCATGCTGCTCTAATGTTTAGCTTTCCAGCACTTAAAAAGTGTCTGTATTTTATTTAATGAAAATTAATGGTTATACCAGAGCAGAGCTCTGGATAGAAAACCTGGTGTTGATACATTTACATTTGCATTTAAGCATTTTTATTCTGATTTCTGTCCTGTTTACCCAGCAGGGACTATATCAGCACCAGAACTTGTTACCACATGGTTAATCATTTTTAAAAAGTGAATTATCTGGCAGCAGAATATGGATTGATTGGAGGGAGTGCTGAAAACTAAGAACACAGTGTGGTAGTCAGATGAGAAAACAGCTGCCTTTGCAGAGTGGTCACAGACAAATAAACTACACGTCTGCTTGAGAGAGGGGAGGCTTATTCAAGATGAAATTTATCTTTCACAAGAGTGCTTTAATATTTTGTGGTTATTTGAACAGCTGTTAGGTCACTTCCAGTTTCTCAAAGAATTTGGCAGCCAGTCTGTGATTGTGGCTTTGCAGTCTGTGCTGGCTGTGGGCTTGTGCTGGCTGGCTTGAGCAGAATCTGAGTAGGATTCCTCAGTTTTGGATGCCAGGTTGCACCTAGGATTATATTTTTTTAAATATAATTTAATTATATTATTTTTATGCTCACTAAGCAGTGCAGAACATACCTGCCTGGTTCCATTTTGAGAGTGGCTTCTCTAAGAAATTTTGTTCTGAGTACTACAGATGAGTTTTACTTACCCAGAAGTTCTAGCTCTGAATGCCACACTGGGTATCATCAGAGAAACTGCTCTGAGTTTGGATGCTGCTCATGTTGCAGCTGCTTCACTCTGCAGCCCTAAGGGTGCTATCCTCTTCCAGAGCTGCAAAATAAATTCTGGAGGGGGAAACAGTGGAAGGATTTTTTTCTCTTCTCCACTGCATGTCTTAGACCTTTTTTACCCTGAAGAAATACTGTATTCTAGGCAAAATTTATGAATAAATTTCATCCAGAAATGGATATTAACTTGCAGCTAGAACTTTGGAGGATCAAAACCAATGCTATATTTAAAATAATCTTGTGAAATCACTTAAAAATACAGACTTTGCAGCTGCATCTGCAGTTTTTCCTCCTTCTGAAACATCCATCTGCCTCAACACTTCCTCAGCAGCTACCTAATGCTGCAAAGCAAAAGTTGTGTTGGGAGGAGCTGCTGAGAACAGTTCTTCAGCTCAGGTTGCAGGCCAAGCAGAGATAACATCCCAAGGTTGACAGAAGATGGAAACTATTGAATTTATGCAGTATTTAGTAATGAGTGTGTGTAATTGCTGCTGGAGTGGCAATTCCATGACAAATGTCTCCAGTTTGATGACAAATGAAGTTGTTGCAAGAGTCCCCATCTCGGGAGAGACTTCTGACAGACAGAAGGTGGATAAATTTATCTTTAATATATATATCTTTATGTCAGAATAATGGTGGAGGGAAAGTTGTTACCTAATTCACACAGATTTTCAAAGTCAATGGAAGAAAATGACCTTTTTGAGTAGGAAGAGGTGTGAGTGTTCCTTCCAGGCTGTCCTCCTGTGACCTTCCAGTCACCCTCCTCAGCAGATTCTGACACTTTTCAATGAGCAGATCTGGTGGTTTTGGAGTGGGGCACGTTCACAGTGCTGTGTCTTTTTTGCTGGTTAATTTCTGTTTTGGTAACGATTCTCCATATGTGTGTTTGTTGCTAAATGATGGTGGCTACATGCCAGGCTTCTCATTGTGCTGCAGAGGTCGTTAGGAGCTGGAAAACCAAAACATTCCCAGCCTTTAAGAAGGAAAAGAAGCAGCAGAGCACCCAAGGGCTGCATCTGGACTGGATGATTTGACTTGCATGGGAAATTTCTCTCTGGATGCCTGTGGTGGCTGTGAATGTTACATACCCTTGCTTGTGCATGGCATGAGATGTTAAAGGGGTTTTTTTTTTTTCAGTGGCAAGTCTGCTAAATGCAATGTGACGTTTTTTGATGTGCAGAGAAAGATCTAATTGCTGTGTCTAATTGCATTGCTTGATTGAATTTTCATTCCTTAACCCCCTTGCTCAGCTGGGGTTTTCCTGGAGTAACACATGTGCAGAAGGAGCTGATGCCTGTGAGCATCCAGCTTGCTGGGGGAGACCTTGAGGAATGGGAGCTGGTGAGATGGCCACAGAGTCCAGTAGGAGCTGCTCTGCCTGTCCTGTGGCTGTGGACACTGGCAGTGTTGTGTCTGTGTACCCATCAGTATCACTGTTCCTTCTGCCTTAGAGCATGCTCCTCAGAGGGGAGCATGATTTCCAGAAGTTACACATTCAATTCCTGAAATTTCACAGATTCCTTATTCAGAAACATAACTGGAGTGATTGGTGTCTGTGGCCAGAGCAAAAAAAAAATAGAATAAGTGGATTATTTAATTAAATTAAATGTAAATTATTTAATAAATTTAATTTAAATTTATTTTCTTTTTAATTACATTTAATAAATAAATAAAATAAATTTAATTTATTTAATTTAAATTTCTGTCTGTACCTGTGAATTCCCTGGTTAAGTAGCTACAGAAATAGAAGAGTACTGGTACCCATTGCTCTGCTGCAGCTCTGCCAGCTTCTGAAAAATCCCATTCTGATGTCAGCAGCCTGTTGAGGAGACCAAAACTGGGAGTGTGGTCACATCAACTAGATGTTGAATAACCATTTAATGGAAACGTGCTCATTTTGAGCTAGGAGAGTGAAGCAGCTTTGCTTTAGCAGGAGCTGAAACCCCTGGAGATGGATGCAGTTGCCATCAGGCCAGTGTTTGATGGATGCACTGAGAAGAAATCTCAGGCATGGTTGAGGTTTGGATGCATTTGTTGGTGCCATGGCAAACTGAAACGTGAGCTTTAGGTTCCATTTCAGGAGAGGAAAACTGCTCCTCTGATTTCAGCCCATTGAGTCACCTTCCTACTTGTTTTGCCAAAGTTTCCCTCAGCTAAAGGAGGGAAGCCAGGAGCTGAGATGAGGGATTGCTGGGTTAAAAACCCAGCCAAAAAAATAGATCCTTTAGGGGAAACAATCAGCACCTTCCTAGTTGAGAAGAGGTTATTAAAATGGAGAAAAGAATTGTTTGCCTTGTTACCTTTTCAAGTCCAGCTGCTGTTTCCCTTGTACATCATTTCTAGGTAATCACAGGTCAGGATGAAGTAATTAGATGGCAGGACTTTGAAAAAGAACAACTTGCAATTTGATCAGAAATTAAAGGAAGCAAGAAGACATTGCTCCTTGGAAATGAATATTTGGCTTTGTAATCCATTACTGTGACAGATCATGTTTCATGGATGCAAGTCCTTATTTGAGATGCCTGATGAGTTCTACTTTATATGTTTCATATTCTCACTTCAGTTACAGTCCTAGAGAAGCTCACTTAGATTAGATCTTCTTTAATGAGTGCACTTTCAGATTCTAAATTTTAATATATGAAATAATATGTTAATTAAAATGTGTGCCTTTGTTGAAAAATACAGTTTGGGTCTCCACACTGAGGAACATAAAACCCTTGTCCTGTGTTTGACACCAGTTAAATGCACATTGGAGTTCTGTGAACTGCAGGGAGAGTAGTCAGAGCTAATCTGGAAATAAAGGAGGTTAAGAAAATGAACTTGAAAGGGAAGGGTTTTTTTTTAAGCAAAAGTAGGTTGGAGAATGAGATCTGCTACCTCTAAGCTTTGTTTAAATGGGCCATATTTTTAATGGCTTTACAGTTAGATGATGTTCAAAAGTTGTCTGGTTTGCACTGCCTTAATATTTCATGGCTTCTTTCAAGTGCTCAGATGCTATAGAAGGCATTTTGAGCAAAGTCTGTTAATCAAATATATATTTGTGCATTTATTAAGCAAAAAACCAGAATGCCAAAAGTAACTTCATGCATTTTCAATCTGTGTTACTCTCAGATTGTTGTGTTGCTTTGCTTTTTATTTTTTAAGTAAAAATACTTCAATTTGGCATTCAGTTTTTCATCAGTCATTAATATTTGCAGGCTTCCACTTCTCAGTGAAAAGTTTGAAGTCAAAGTTTTGTTGAAAAGTCAAAGATTTTAGGCCACTGTGTGTTAATAAAAACATCTCCTCAGCCTTTGCTGCTGCCAGAAGCTGCTTTGCTGAATCTGAAGCATCACCAGTCTGACCAGTGGAGTGAGAAGCCCTTGGACAGTTTGGTGCTACATTAGACTTATTTTTCTAGATCATTAATCTCAATTTTCCAAAGAGTGCCATTGACCAAGAGTTGAGGTTTCAGGGGGTTTCTTTGTGCCCTGGCTGTTGGCAGTGTGGGCTGTGCATCACCATACTCAGAGTCATCTCCATCCTGCTTTGCTTAGTTGTCTGTTTTTAAATCAAGTTACAGTCATGCAGAAGCTGTGTCAGGATGGGGAGGTATCTGGCTGTGGTTTCCTGAGATTTTTTTTTATTTTCAGAGCAAGATTTAAAGATGGCAGGTTAAAAAGTGTTGCCAAAGTAGGTGAAATTGCTGGGATATCATTGAGACTTCTGTGGCCAAAATTCAATATAATTTGGAATAATTGTGTATCTTTGGTGCACAGATTGTATTTTTCTATCTCAGTTGTTGCTGTTTTCTGAATTTCAGCAACTGTTTTGCTGCCTCTCCTCCCTGTCTTGTTGCCACTCCCCATTTTTAATATTATTGCTTTTTTTCCTTCTGTTCTGGCTGATATTTTAACATTTTCTCTGAATAGTTCCCTGTGTAATTTGCAGGGGTTGTTAGAGCTGGAGGAAACCTGGCTGATAATTGTGGGTTTAACTCTTGCATTTTTATCTGTTGACCAGAGTCTAGTTAGTTGCTGCTTTTTTTTTTTTTAGTGATTTTTGTGGTTCATGTGGTTTCAGAATGTTTCTGCAAAAAGATTTTTATCACAGCTGTTACACTTGAAATTTGGCTGATGTTTTTGCAGCTCATATGGAATTTACTTGAGACCAAGTGGGTAGTGAAGGGTGCATGTGGTCTTTTGCATTCTTCAGTGAATGTAAATACAGTGTGAGTGTTTGCAGTCACCTTCCTTATATTGCTTTAGGCTAGGTGTTATTTTAGGAGCTAATTTGGTTCCTTAAAATCAGGCAGCATCACTTTAGCAGTAATTCAGCACCTGATGCTGATGAAAAGTAGTTTTTCCACCATGATGCTGTTGAGTAAAAGCTCAAAATGTTGAATATATCTGACTTTTGGAAAGCTGGCTTTGCCAAACTTATAAAAGTGTCAGTGGAAAACAGTCCTGTAGGGACTTTAAATAAAAAAAATGCATTTGAAAGTAAAAATTTTCATCAAGAGAGTCTTTGGAAGTGCCCTTCTGTGAAGCTTTCCTGGAAAAAGTAGGAAAAAAAAAGCCATACTTACTTATTTACTTTAATATTTGACTTTGCCAGAGGATATGCAGCTAGAGCACTGATGCACCTTGAGTGCTTTGGAATCTCAGAGCAAAAGCACAAAGGATTTAGAGGTTTATTGCAGGGATTCCTCTTTTTTTTTTGAGTTTTTCAGCAGTACTTGCTCTGAGCACATTCTCTCTGAAACTGTATTTCCTCTGCCCTTTGCACATGTGCCAGTAACTGTGCAGAGGACAGTGTTTCATGGGTGTGTTTTGTTCTGGACTCTTTTGTCTTGACTGTAGGAATGATAAATGCTGTCTGGCAGGAGATTGCAAATTAAATATATGGAGGGAAGAGAATTAATAGCAGTATAAATTCCAATAAATACACAAGCCTATTTTTTTCTCAGTGTATGTTGAGTTGATAGCTCCTAAACTTTAACCTTATGCAGTTGATTTTTGCTAGCAATCCTCCAGCACCAATACCTGGCCTTAACTAACATTTTTCCTGGTGAAAACAGTCTGGAGTTCCATTTCTTTTAATTAATTCCATTATGTCTTAGCTTCAAGATGGTTGTTTTTGCAGGCTGTTTTTTTACTCTCTAGCTTTGGTCATCTGCTCATCATCTGCAGTGTTTTGTATTTGAGTGGTGGAAAGAAGTCAAATGCTGAAATGCAATTTATTTTCTTTTCTCATAGAACAAATTCTGTACAACATAAAACAGGAGTACAAACGCATGCAGAAGAGGAGACACTTAGAAAATAGTTTCCAGCAGACAGATCCTTGTTGTTCTACTGATGCACAGCCACATGCATTTCTCCTCACTGGACCAGCTTTGCCAGGTAGCCAGAAAACTCTGTCATTAGACTCTAAATGTTAATTTTCCCTAGTTATTTGGGGGTTTCTGCCACCTTCTCACCAGTTACTGCTGCTTTTTTTGGCAAGAAATTCAGTGTAATTCTGCTATATGTTGTTAGACTCCCTTTGAGTGAATACTTCTCCCCAGTTACATGGTGCTTTATGGCACGTTCTCACCAGTTGCTTTTTTTGGCAATCCCTGCATCAATCAGGAAGATTGGAGCTGCTTGTTTTGAGAATCAGTAGGTTACAAAGCTTCAATTGTTTTCAAGTGACTATCCTGCACACCCTGCCACTGATGCTGTAACAGGCCTTAGCAAAGGTGCTGTGCCTCTTAAATAAAATAGAAACTTAAATTTCTAAGTGGCAACTGCAATGTAAATGGTGTGCAGAGTGTTTGTGGAACACTTTGGATTTTTTTCTTTTTATACCCATTGAAAATGCCTTCAAATCACTTGGAGTGTTTGATTTTCACAGTAAAAAAATTCCTTTAATGCAAAAGATGTGAAGAAAACTCATTGGAAAAAAAAAAATAATCTGAACTACTTATAAATGTGAATTGGCATGCATAAATATTTCACTTTAGGTACTTCATCTGCAGCATCATCCCCATTGAAAAAAGAACAACCCCTGTTTACTCTCAGACAAGTTGGGATGATCTGTGAACGTTTGCTGAAAGAGCGTGAAGAGAAAATCCGTGAAGAGTATGAAGAAATTTTGACCACAAAACTTGCAGGTATGTTAGAGCTGAAAAAAATTGCAGTTTGAAACCTTGATTTATTTATTTTTTTCCCCGTTTTTGTGTTATGCTGGGTTTTTTTTGGTGGTGTGTTTGTTTCTGACCTAATCTCATTAAGGAATGGCATTGTATACATCAGAAAAAATGTGCTATTTAGTCCCTTTGAGAGATTTTTTTCTTCCATACTGTCTTAGATAGAAACTGCCACCCCTGGGTATTACTAATAAATCACAACAGTGGTTTTATTTCAGATAAACTTCCTCCTGTTATCATGTCTGAATTGAGAGCATTTCCCTTTTCTTGTTTATTTTTTGTTGGTTTTTTTTTTCTCCTTCTAGAAAGACTTTCTATTCTACTGGCTTAAAAGCTCTTTGTGGAAGTCTTTTTTTTTTTTTTTTTTTTTCCCTTTTTGGGACTTTTTTTTTTTGAATTTTGGAAACTGAAAACATTTAAATTTTTTTTTTTNTTTTTTTTTTTTTCTTCCCTGCTTGGGAACTGCTTTTTCTGGAATTTGGCAAGCTGACAGCATGTAAGATTTCTCTCTTCCCAGTGCTCTGTGGTGAGCTGTTGCATTTCACACCACTCAGCTGGTGCTTTGGGTGTCTGATGCTAACTTGCTATAAGGATCATGCTAATGACAGCACTGGAAAAACAACCTTTTTGTTAGTAGCTCAAGCCACTTCTAAGCATCTTGGCTAGCACCTAAATTTTGTTGCATCCAGAGGTAGGTGCCTTCACAGTATCATTCAGTGTCTGGTTTGATGCCTAGTGTGAGGAGAATGAAATCTGAGCACACTGGCAACAAACCTACTCCCAAATACCCACTGCTGTTCTGCTTCCCACCTGAAACTCTTCACAGCTAAAGTTTGCAGTCTCTTCAGGAGTGGGAATAAACTTTCTCCAGGCATGCCTGTGCAGAAAGTCACCAGACATGCCAGTTTGGGGATGCCTGCATGTGAGCCTCTCTCCTTGTTCCCTGCCATTGCTATGTCAAAATTGCTGTAGTTCTGCATCCCTCTTAGGTCCACATCTGAGACCTCCATCATCATCAACTAGAGCCCTAAATTATCTGTGGCTTTGCACCTAATGTTCCATTTCTGTGGTTTTCTTTTTAATCTGCATGAGTTAGGACTCCATGGAGGTTTTTTTTTCTTCTAATTTATGTAAGCTAGAATGACATAATTTCTTGCATTCTCTTAGGTGCATTTCAGTGAGCAGTGATCACAGCAGCCATTTTCAGAGCAGATACATCTACATTTGTTTCAGACACTGAGTACAAACATGTAGTTCTTTACAACCCTCTGGCCAAGTTCCTTCCATGTGCTCCATGTATCAGAGGGAACATTTTGATTTTTGGTGTTGGGAGGGGAGAGCAGGGGAGGTTTTCTGGTTGTTTACAGTGAGATGAGTTAGGTTTACTTGTTCTTCTTACCCTAGAAGAGCTGTTGCAGAAGCATCTTGTTACTGCATCCCATGTATAAAGCATTAGATGGGAATTTAGAGACTGTGAAAGAATTTAGAAGTTTCTAAGAAACTCTTTCTTTCTTTCTAAGAAAGGTGAACTCCTGCTGATGAGTGCAGTATTAAAACTGAATAAAGTATTGCAAATGTATTTGTATTTATGTGTATAGAAAGAAGAATCTTTCTGGAAAATAATTACTATTTCAAAGCCAGATTACTACATTTGATAACTGAATTTAATTTCAGATTATGCCATGGCTGTTTTCATGAGTCCACACTCAACTACTTGTCTCCTGATGGGGCCACTTTTGCAATTACTCAAGTGTTGGTCACTTAGAAATTCATGCTTCAAATTTGTCTTTTGCTTTTCTGGTGCTAACCAAAACTAATTTCTCATTCTGTAGCAAGTCCCTTTTCTTTATCTTTGAGTTTTCATTTCATTAACTTAATTTGCTGACAGTGACAGGAGCAGGGAGAAGTTAAATTTCCAACCCTAGCACTGACCTCGATGCCACGTTTTCTCAACTGCTCTGCTCCCATTATGGATCTGTGAAATGAACACACTCAAAATACAGTTTCTGATGCTCAGCAGGTGTAGGTTGAAGTCTTTGTGCACCATCATTCTCTGAGCATCTTGGAGAAGTCTGTGAGGCCAGGCACTGGCATTAAGGGGACACGATGAAAAGAGAACGAAGGCACCTAGAAGTGTGCAAAGCAGCCAAAACCACTGTTAGGGAATGCACGACTTGCAGAGGTGATCTGTATGCATAAAAACCCAAAAGTAGCCTTCAATATTTTTTAAGTGGAGTTGATTGCAAAGCACTCATCCTGCTCCTGCTTCCTGCCTGCAGAGCAATACGACGCCTTTGTGAAGTTCACGCATGACCAGATCATGCGACGATATGGAGAACAGCCTGCCAGCTGTGAGTATCTGCCCCCTGTGCCCCCTGCCAGCTCCGAGTAGCTGCCCCTGCTGCCCCCTGCCAGCTGTGGATGCCTGCCCCCTGCTGCCCCCAGCATCAGCTGCCCACTGCTGTTCAGCTTCAGCTAGGCCCTGAGTTAAAAGACTTGACTTGGGTAACATAAAACCCCAATTCGAAAGGAAAGGAGAGAGAAAATGCAGCTGTTGGGTAAAACATCTGCAGCTCTCCTCTAAAAGGTGGATCTCTCATTACTGAGGCAGCTGTTGTGTGAAACATCTGCAGCTCTCTCTTCTCTAAAAGGTGTTTCTCTTATTATTGAGGCAGGATTTGATATTTCCACAGAGCTGGCACCTGTGGGCACCATTGCTAACTCTATTTTTCTTTCTCTTTGCAGACGTTTCATGAATCACACTTTCTGCATATGTGGGCTGCCCTATACACCCTGTTTTGTTGCTGCAAGTTGTCCCAGTAAAGACTTGCAGCAATGCCATATTTTTTCCCCCCCCCTGTGAACACAGGTTATTTCAAGCTTTTGTCAGTGGCAACCACTCTTATGCAGCAACTGGTTTTGGAGTGCTCCCTGATGTCAGTACCACCTGGATGTGGACCTTTGCTACCTGTAATAATACCAGTGGCCTCATTTGCTGTATCATTACAATTTGGCTTCTTATGTTAATGAGTTTGAAAAAGTAAAGGATTAAAGCTGGTGTTCTAGAAGTTGCCCTTCACTGGTTGTGTAAATAAAAAATGTAGAATGACACTTCTGACTGAAGTTAGTGTGGTTTTCATAACTGTGCACTACAAGAAAGCTGTAATCACAGTTAAGTTAGAATGTAATCCCAGGACAATTTTAAGCAAATAGCCCACAGTACTGCCTGTGAAATAGTGAAGGAGGGCATTTCTGTATTCCATGACTTTTTTGGGGGTTAAGAATGGGTTTATATGATTTCTCATTTTTTGTAGTTTTTATTTATTCTCTCAGTCTTTAACAAATGTTTATTGCTGCAATTTTTCAGTGTATCATTGTTTTACTGCCCTTGTAGTACTGGAATTTAGTTGGAAGAATAAAACATTTACTTCTAATCTGTTTGGTTTTAATATGTAGGTGGAACTTTTGCTGTGTATGAATAAACTTCGATCTTGAGTGTTTAAATGAAAACTTTATTTACTAGCAGTAGTGGGTGGCTCAGAATTTTAGACCAGGAGGAGGTGGTTGAAACTCTCAGGTAGTTTATTCTTCAGAGAGGAGGAGAGACCTGGATTGTTCCTGTTGTGGAAGCACATTTGGCACACAACTGAGAAGCTGGTGGTAGATGTGCACATTAACTGGCTCATGCTGATGCTTCTATCAGAGTAGCCATGTGTTGGCCTCTAGTTCTTAATGAACTTTTATTCCATTAGAAGTGAGATTACAGGGGCAGAATTAGGCACATTGCCACGGTATCAGAGCATTTTTTGCTCACTTTCTGAACATCTATCTTACCTAAATACTTGGCTTGTCTCCTTTTTTTTAAACCCTATTTTCAGAATCTCAGAAAGGAGAAATCTCTGCCAGACTTCCCTCTCCAGTCTTCTGTTGCTGAAGATAAAAAGAAGACTTATCAAATGCTGTCATTTTGGATCTCAGTCCCTTTCCTTCCTGCTCCTCAGTTTTTGACCTCTTTGTGTTGTTTTCTCGCCCAGAGTAGGAAACCCACTGCTGCTAGGTGGACCTTATTCCAGTGTCCTGACACATCTCTTGTATCTGCTGTGTCCTACTCAATCTTTGTTCTGACTTGATAGCAAAGTGTGTGCACCTGAGACAGAAGATACCAGCCATTGTGAGTGTGTCTCAGCTTTTCCTCTGGCAGATTTAATTATGAATAAGAAGTGATGCCATGTGAGCACCCAGGCACTCTTGTGCTGCTCCAAATAAATGCCTGCTAAGCAGTCTCCTGGCAGATGACATCTGATGCCACCATGGCTGCTTATGCATCACAGCTGGGCTATGTTTCATTGCTGCCTGCTTGGAAAATGAGCTTGCATTCTTGGGAATTTTTCATTTTTTTAAGCTTGTTCTGTCTTGAACTTTCAACTGGCTCCTTCTCCTGAGCTTGGTGCCAATATCTGATGTGATGAATTTAATGTGAAAGGCTTGTTCTAACAGGTGGCTTTATTCATCAAGAAAATGCTTGTCTGCTTGATTGTCAAGGAGGAAAATTGGGGTGCTGTGTGGAGCAGGCTGGTGTTTAAAACACAAACCTGTGTTGCTTTGTCAAAAGCTTTAAAATCAAGTAGAAATAGGTAAGATGCAGTAACTACTGAATTCTTGGCACTGCATTTTGTGGTGGCCACACTTAGAATTATTTTTGCAGGTTGGAACTAAAAAACTGAGGAGCCTGCTGTGAAGGTAGTGATGTGTAAATCCTTTTCAAGCAGATCTCAGTTGCTGTGTGCTTAAAAAAGCAAGCATGTAGATCCTGACTGGGTGCTGATGTTTGTGTCTAGGTGTGAAAACACAAGATCATTTGGTGTCTTTGGAAGGTTGGAAAGGGATTCCAGCAAGTCTCTTGAAATGGGAAGACCCTGGTTGGCAGCTTCTGGTTAGAAACTTGTTTTGTGAAAGCTCTGGGAATTGGGAAAGATTCAGCTCTGTGATTCCACAGTGGGGAGGGGAAAAACCCAAGGCTGGGAAAGAATTCAGAGCTCATGTGCTTGTTGTGAACTGGTGCTGGTGACCTTTGGATTTGCAGCCATTCTGAGATGGAAAGTGTGAGGGTGAGTGTTTGGCTTTTACAGTTTATTTGGTTTATTCTTCTGTGGTGCTGTTGGAGGCTCCAAGAGAAAGGAGAATGAGCAAGTTTGTGTTTGAAGCCAGGGGTGGAAAGAGGTGTCAACAGCATCTTAGAGAAAATGGTCAACTATTCAAGGGAATTAACTTATTTTGGGTCCTGCTTTTTGCTGCAAGATGTGGCTACAGAAGATAATAACTCAGAGGTGATCCTTCACATCCTTAAGTTTTACAGCCAGTAGCACAACAATCCTCTTTATTTTGCCTTGTTTGCTGTCAGAGGTTTCCTAGATATCTGAGAACATGTCATTACGGTGCAGACAGTTACAGACAGGTAGCATTTGAAAGTTACATATGTGTTTGCAGTTGAAATCTGTATTTCAGCTGGCATATGAGGGTGAGTTCACAATATTTACAAGTAGTAGTAAAATAAATAACACGAGAGGATGCAAATGTAAAATTGCCAAGGTAGAAGCAGCTCATCTGCAAACAGAAAGCTGGTGCTGTGGGGTTCCTAACAGCAGAATTCCCCAGGGGTTGGGTTTTGTGCTTACCTTGAAGGGAAAGGAAGGTGGCAGAGGGCTGGAGCTGCAGATCAGGGTGTTGTGTGTTGTATTTAAAGACCACTTTGAGGTAGCTCCCCCAGGTTTGGTCTCTGGAGTGAAGAAGGGAGTTTGTTTTACCCTTTTGTGACTTGAACTTTTGCAGCTGCTCCATTGAGATCCCAAAAAAGCTCTTTGAGGTTTTCACCAGTATGAGGGCTGGACAGAAGCTGATCAAACTAATTGTCCTCCTCAGCCTCTTCAGCTGCCTGGCACGACTGGGAACAGGGCCCTCCCTTCAGTGCAGCAGGATGCCTCTGCAATTACAGCAGCTGGAAAACCCATGACTCCTACCCTCTCTGAGAGCATTTCCACCAAGCCTGACCTCTCTTGCATACATTCCTGGCTGAACAGCCTGGGAACTCACAGGTTCTTTTAATAGGACTTCCCCCCCCCACACCCCCTTCCCCCAGTACAGGTCTGGTTCATGCTTGTGGTTCAATCTTCAGTGCTCCAGGCTGGCATTTCCAGTGGTTTTGATGCATGGCAGACACTGGGGCTGTTCTGGGGGAACAAGGAAACCTCTGCCCAGGGAGGTTGTGGAGTCTCCTGCTCTGGAGACATTCCAGCCCCTCCTGGATCTGTTCCTGGGTGACTTGTCTAGGTGCCCCTGCTCTGGCAGCCGCGTTGGACTAGATGATCTCCTAGGTCCTTTCCAACCCCTGGCACTCTGTGATTCTTGGTGAGCTGTGCTGAGGTGTGGGCACTGCTGGGTGCTGCCAGCAGCTCACAGGGCATCAGGGCTTGCTCACTGCAGGGCCTGAGAAGGTTCTTTGACTGCAGGTCTGGCAGCTGAGCAATGCTTTTAACATGCTCAGCCAATACTTACTTTCCCACAGCTGTTTCCTTTCCTTGTGTACAGGACAAATCCTCAGCAAAGAGTCACTCTGTGTACTTTGGATGTGGGTTTTCCTACCTTCTCTGGTGTGCATAAGTGCTGTGTTCTCATTTAGGCTGTGCTGACACAAGTTCCCCTGACAGCAAAAGTCAGCTCCTACTAATGAACTTCACTAGAAAAAAGGGAATTATTTAAAAGTCTGCCTTTGCTCTTCTCAAAGAGCAATAATTGGTATTTTCAAAATTATTTTGTCATTTTTATCCTCCTCCTCGTGGAGTTAGGACCAGATTTGGTTTGAAGAACATGCAGCAGAGGCTCAAGATGGAAGCTTCTGGTCTTTTTTTACCATACTGGTTTTATTTATTTAGAAATCTGTAGTTGAAGGATCTGGAAAACATTTTAGAAGGATGACTCAAATCCCAAGGCTTATAAGCAAGTTAATAATACTGCTTCATCACTGCTGTAGCTTACCCAGCCAGGGCTGTCCTTTTGACTTGCTAGCCTGGATGGTATCAGCAGAGTGTTCTATATCACACATCAAAGGAGATGAAAACTGGCAGAGCAACAGAGTGTTTGGAACAGGAGCACTAATGGAGCAGCACATTACTCAGGGAGACTGAGGAGTAAAAAACAACATTGCTATTCAGGCCTGTCCTGGCACTCAAAACCCATCTCACAACATTCAGGCAGCCTTGACTTTGAGTCAGTATGCAAAGTAAGCAAGGACTGGTTGAGTGGGAACAGGGCCATTGTGCAACAGCAGAACAGGTTTATTAACATCTCCATGGCACGGGGTTATTAACATCTCCATGGCACAGGGGTCAGCAGCCTCCCCATGTCAACCTTGCCACGTGGTCAGTCTTCTGCTTGCTAGGCTTGATGAAGCCCAGGAGTTCCAGCTCAGAAACAGCTCGAATAAAACGAGCTCTGGACAGGTGAGTAAAGGAAGCTGACCCCAGTGTGTCTGTGTGGGGAAGACTGGGAAGTGATGGTAAGCACAGGTAACAAAGTGGGGTGTTGTTACACATGAAAACTCTTGGGAATATGAGCAGAGCTTGATTTGCTTACAGAACACAATTTCTATCTAAGCAAGACCTTTGCTATGTGCATCCAGTGTGACAACAACTTGGAGCTCCTTCCCTTACTGCTAAGAAGCTTAAAAACTAAAATACTGATTTTATAGCCTCATAAGAAGAGAGAGGTTTATACTTCATGGCCCTTAAGAAAAAAAACCCCTAGATATTTGTTTCTGAAGTTTAAAACAGTAGCACCTTTTGTTTACTCACTGTTCCCTTCTTGCTGCCTCCCTGCCACACAGCTATGTGTACACTGCAGTTAGAATAATTAGGTTTGTGTTAATTAGCAGTGGAGTTTGTAAACAAGGCCTTGTACTAAAGGAAAGCTAGGTGTAGTATTAAAGCATAGAAACATTCTGTATTCAGCTGCCTTTGGTACAACCTTCCACCTCCACTGGGGCAGTACTAAGCCCTGAGTTTGGGTTCTAATGCTCAGCCTTGAGATATTCTGCAGACTGGGGGTTGTTTCAGACCCCAGCAGCTCCTCTGGACCAAAGCTGCTTCTCTCTTACCTCACCACCCCCAGCTTGACTGTTTGAGCTGCTTCATCTCTGTGACATGTCTGGTACATTGTTCAGACCAGTCAGTTGTCTGGGTTCTCAGTGCAGGTGAAGCTGTGTTTGGAACATGCTGGTTTGTTCCTGCATGCATTTGATGGCCCAGCTTGAGGCAATTCAGAAAGGATACTGGATAACATCATCCACCTCATCTGAGGAAGCTGCATCTTCATTTGGTCCCTCAGCTGCCATCACCACAGTTGAAAAAGCCTAGAAAGGGAAAAGCAGCACAGATTTTTTTCACACAGTTCATGGACAGGCAGAGCTGCATTTCAAAAGATGAGCTCTGAGCTTGTCACTGAGGAGGAATGAGATCTTGGAGGGGTAAGGTCATGAGAATGTCAGCTGAGCAGCANTTGGTATTTTCAAAATTATTTTGTCATTTTTATCCTCCTCCTCGTGGAGTTAGGACCAGATTTGGTTTGAAGAACATGCAGCAGAGGCTCAAGATGGAAGCTTCTGGTCTTTTTTTACCATACTGGTTTTATTTATTTAGAAATCTGCAGTTGAAGGATCTGGAAAACATTTTAGAAGGATGACTCAAATCCCAAGGCTTATAAGCAAGTTAATAATACTGCTTCATCACTGCTGTAGCTTACCCAGCCAGGGCTGTCCTTTTGACTTGCTAGCCTGGATGGTATCAGCAGAGTGTTCTATATCACACATCAAAGGAGATGAAAACTGGCAGAGCAACAGAGTGTTTGGAACAGGAGCACTAATGGAGCAGCACATTACTCAGGGAGACTGAGGAGTAAAAAACAACATTGCTATTCAGGCCTGTCCTGGCACTCAAAACCCATCTCACAACATTCAGGCAGCCTTGACTTTGAGTCAGTATGCAAAGTAAGCAAGGACTGGTTGAGTGGGAACAGGGCCATTGTGCAACAGCAGAACAGGTTTATTAACATCTCCATGGCACGGGGTTATTAACATCTCCATGGCACAGGGGTCAGCAGCCTCCCCATGTCAACCTTGCCACGTGGTCAGTCTTCTGCTTGCTAGGCTTGATGAAGCCCAGGAGTTCCAGCTCAGAAACAGCTCGAATAAAACGAGCTCTGGACAGGTGAGTAAAGGAAGCTGACCCCAGTGTGTCTGTGTGGGGAAGACTGGGAAGTGATGGTAAGCACAGGTAACAAAGTGGGGTGTTGTTACACATGAAAACTCTTGGGAATATGAGCAGAGCTTGATTTGCTTACAGAACACAATTTCTATCTAAGCAAGACCTTTGCTATGTGCATCCAGTGTGACAACAACTTGGAGCTCCTTCCCTTACTGCTAAGAAGCTTAAAAACTAAAATACTGATTTTATAGCCTCATAAGAAGAGAGAGGTTTATACTTCATGGCCCTTAAGAAAAAAAACCCCTAGATATTTGTTTCTGAAGTTTAAAACAGTAGCACCTTTTGTTTACTCACTGTTCCCTTCTTGCTGCCTCCCTGCCACACAGCTATGTGTACACTGCAGTTAGAATAATTAGGTTTGTGTTAATTAGCAGTGGAGTTTGTAAACAAGGCCTTGTACTAAAGGAAAGCTAGGTGTAGTATTAAAGCATAGAAACATTCTGTATTCAGCTGCCTTTGGTACAACCTTCCACCTCCACTGGGGCAGTACTAAGCCCTGAGTTTGGGTTCTAATGCTCAGCCTTGAGATATTCTGCAGACTGGGGGTTGTTTCAGACCCCAGCAGCTCCGAGGGACCAAAGCTGCTTCTCTCTTACCTCACCACCCCCAGCTTGACTGTTTGAGCTGCTTCATCTCTGTGACATGTCTGGTACATTGTTCAGACCAGTCAGTTGTCTGGGTTCTCAGTGCAGGTGAAGCTGTGTTTGGAACATGCTGGTTTGTTCCTGCATGCATTTGATGGCCCAGCTTGAGGGAATTCAGAAAGGATACTGGATAACATCATCCACCTCATCTGAGGAAGCTGCATCTTCATTTGGTCCCTCAGCTGCCATCACCACAGTTGAAAAAGCCTAGAAAGGGAAAAGCAGCACAGATTTTTTTCACACAGTTCATGGACAGGCAGAGCTGCATTTCAAAAGATGAGCTCTGAGCTTGTCACTGAGGAGGAATGAGATCTTGGAGGGGTAAGGTCATGAGAATGTCAGCTGAGCAGCAATTGCAAGAGCAAACAAGGTGACATGTTGCCATAGCAGGGCCAGGGAAGGAAAGGCACCATTCTAGGAACTCGTGTGCCTGCATCTGAAATCCCAGCACACTTCTGGGCCCTGACATCTGAAATCCCAGCACACTTCTGGGCCCTGACATCTGAAATCCCAGCACACTTCTGGGCCCTGACTCATTCTTAGGAAAAAAAAAACAACTGGAAAACATTCTCAAAGCAAAACTGCTTCAACATTCTGGAAAAAAAAAATGAATTATATCAACTGGCTGTGAAGATATCTATAAAACTGAGGGATAGCAAGAAACTGGGTAGGAATTTTCTGCCCACTTTTACTTCCAAAATGCAATCCAGGCAGCAGCAGCAAACAAAATGTCCTCTGCAATGCAGATGAAGCTAAACTACAGAATTTCTTGCCAGAGGATGTTGTGGTTTTCAAAGGTAAGGTTGGTAATGTCATGCAGGCAGGTTTATGAAATGCAGAGAAAACATTCCTCAGACATAATTGTTAGCTAGGGAGTATGTGGAGAATGTATCCTATTAATGTGTGTTTTCTTGGTTACAGTATGAGACAGGCTAGGAGGATGTCTTACTGAGCACAAGGATGCTCTGGAAGAGCCCCCTGCTTGCCAAGCAGCAGCACTTGCCTCTTCCCTAAGTGTCTGCTTAAAAAAGGGAGGAAAAAAATAAAAGGGTTGCTTTGTGAAGCAAAAAACTGAAGATTTTCATCACAGGGTAAAAAAGCTGCAAATAAACTTTCATAGTAGTCAGAGGAAGAGCCTGTGGGCTGGGAAGTGGAGTGAAGGTGGCTCTTGCACAGGAGGGGCTGAAGTTGGCCATGACTGAAGCTGTCAAGAGGGGCAGTGAGGAAAAGCAGGCCATGTATGCTTTAATTCTAGGGAGTTCACCCCTCATTCTTCTCACCATTTCATTACATGTTTGTAATAATGGCCTTTTTTATATTTTAAAAATAATTTAAAAAAATAATAAATTTCTAAAACGTGTATTTTATTACATGTTTGAGACAAATGAGTGCTGAGAGCAGCAGGTACCTGCACTCACCTCTAGCCAGTCAACGAGGTTGATCAACCTGCCACACTCCAGGTGCAGCTTGTACACAATGCAGATGTCAGGGGCTTTGTTAGAGATGCTTCTTCCATCACACTTCAGAGCTGGATTCTGATGAGGAAAAGAAAAAGGAACTTGGATCAGTTTTAAGTCATGACAACGAGGACGTTCACACAGTTGGTATTTTAAGCAAATGTTTGCTGTTTGTGTGGTCAGTGGTGGTACAAAGAAGAAAAAAAATCAAGGAAAATAAGAAAACCTATCAATAAAAATAACCCTCTGCTTCCCTCCTGGTGTTTCATCTACAGTTTTGCACACTTAGGCAGAATTAGGCTTTTCCCCAGGGAATTTCTGGATTCAGGAGAAGAAACTAGTGATAATTTACCTCAATTTGCACCATGAAGAAAACAGAGTTCCCTCCTCCCAAGCACAGAGGAAGTTTAACTGCATAGACACATCAGATATACTGAAAAATCAAAACTGCTTCTCTCATCTCAGTTTTATCTTTGAAATGCAGCAATCATTTTCCTCTGGCTTGATGCTCAGCACCTCTAAAGGCAACTCTCTGACTTCTCATGATCTGTTCTGTATGTCAGGAAATTCAGGTCATCAGCAATGAACCACTTACTTGAGAAATAAAAAAGCCACTGAAGGCAGAAGCTGAAGTCTCTGTAGAGCTGCAGAAATTTTCAACCTCTATCACTTCACAATTTTTCCCCCCCAGTTTAGGAAAGGTGGGCTAAGAACATAAATTTGCTCAAGAGTCTCTCAGCTGATTTTTCTCACTCCCTGTCATTTGTGAGATTGGGCTTGCTGGAAATTGGGAAATATTTCCTAACCATTTTCAAGTTTATTTTGTACAAGGTACAGATGCTGCAGACATCAGGATAATGTCTGTCTGTCTCCAAATAAATTCAGAGTAACATGGCTAAACCCTCCAAAGGTTTCAGTCCAGACATTAATTGACCAGACTATAAAATCAGGAGTGTAATGTAATAGTTGGAGATCCTACCATGTTACTAACCTGTGTTACTGACCAGCACAGGTGAGGTTACACCTCTGGCCACACTCATGGCTCACCACTGCCCAGGGGGATAACCTCACACTTCTCTGCTACTTCTGCTAACTCTGTGGCTTCCAATGCTTTGCACTGATTTTCTAACCTTAAAGCCAGAGCAGTTACCACACCCAGGAGAGGATGCAACTGCACCCTCCTGGAACTGGCTGATCTGAAGGAATCTGTATCTAGCTGGACCACCCAGAACTGGCAAGGTGATGCTGACTGGCACTGCAGGGTCTCCACCAGCACCTGGAAGAATTCAGCCTCCCTGGTGATAACCAGGTCAACTCTTCAGGACAGAGCAGGGAGCTGCAGCTGTGTGCTGGGAAACCTCAGCTGCTGAGGAGGAGGCAGCTCTAGTGTTGTCCCCAGAGGAAATAACTACAGCCTGACAAGCAGGAAGCTGCCCTAGAATGAGAAGCCACTTGTGAAACCACATGGACAACACACTGGTGCTGTTTCAGAGAGTGTGGGAGTGGGAGCAACTCAGAAGACAGCTGCTGAGGGCTTTTCTCTGGCTGGACCCTGCCCCTGTAGGTTAGACAGAGAACAGACTCTTTTCCACCTTGCCCTGAAATCAGTGCCACTGTTTTCTCCCCAAGAACCAGATGCCAGAATCCCTTCCCTGATATGGGGGCTTAATTGCAGCTTGAGGATTTGATTTCATATCAATCCAGGAGTCTCCATGGGTCACAGGGTTTTTTCCTTGAGATCAGTGCAAAAAAACCTGCCCTTCTTAGCCAAGGTGAAGAACAAAACCTGTAGGAGCAGCTAAAGCCCAGAAAGATCCAAGAGTTGTGCTGACAACACTGAGCAGTGCCTTGCAGCTATCCCAAGTTACAACATGTTGAATTTTCAAGGGATAAATCAGTGAAAAATAGAATTACACTTGTTTTTTTCCCTTCAGGATAAGTATGATCCTCCATCTGCATTCTGCTAAATAACTGGGCTGTGTTCCTGTAAGAAATGTGTCACATTCATCATTTGCTGGTGAACTGAAGCAGATCCCTTTTTGGTCCTAGCCTTTTGGAAGGAACAGCTCTAGAGAACTCTGCTCTGGCCATGGCCCAGGAAAAGTCCAAGCCATGAGTAAGTGACAGACACAATTAAGAAAAAAAATATTTGACTCACACAGATTAAAATGCTGAACAAGGTACTAGTGTCAACACAAAACCATCAGGAATATGTTCAAGTGCTGGATGGATGACACAGAGCTTTAAATCCTGTCAGCACTGAAGGGAATAATTACTTAACACAACAGGTAGGTTTTGCTAGCTCTCCTAAATCTACTTTTATACTGGTTTTTGAGAAATAGAAGTTGCTGAGGTTCACACTGGGTCTTTAACTGGCTACCTACTCTTTTAGCAAGCTCTTGAAGTGTGTTTAGACATAACTGACACACAGCAGAACTGATGGCCCTCAGTCAGAGGCAGAGTGCCAACAATCCCAGCTCTAGCCAGCTCTGTGGGTTTTGAACTGGTCTTTATCAGTGTGATAAGTGAGAAGTGTTGGCTTTGACACCAGTAACGTGATCACTCAGGTACAGCCACAATCAATGGTTTTTTCAAAGCCATAATCTCATTTTTTAAGGTGAAATGTCAGGGCATGAGGATAACTTCCAGTAGCATCTAGAAATGTATGTTCACTGCTTTTCCAAATCCTGCTCTGTTTCTTTCCTTTGATCACCCTGTGAATTAAGAAAATGGAAAAGGAGCTGCTTTTCTGCTCTAGAAAATAACAGACTCAATGACAATCCTTCTCTTGGAAAAGACAGGATGTCAGTACACAATATGTATTAAAAATAATGTAAAAAGAAAATATAAAGGACTCTTTTAAGTATTCTGTATTTAAACTATTGTTAATGTCATCACTTTGCCTGAACACACCTTTCACCTCACAGCAAGTCCACACAGGGAGGATTTATCACCAGCTCTGTAGAGGGAAGGCTCTGGAAAGAGTCACAGCCACTGTATTTTTTCCCCATGGAAAGTCACCCCCATTTGTAATGGAGAACATTACAAATGAGTTTTCAGTTTCAGATTTTCAGAAAGTGTTTTCAGAAAGCTCATGAGTGGGACAGGCTCTGGAAACTGAATTGCCCATGCAGCACTTTTTTTTTTCCACAGCCAGATTCCCTGCCCTCTGCAAGAAGTCTCCAGTTGCTTATCACCACTGACTGCACAACAGCTGAACCTGGGCCAGGCTTCATGAACCAGCAAAACTGAGCCTTTCACATCATCCTCCTGGGCAGCCTTCAGCAGAAACCACTCCCCAGCATCACAAACACTTGTTTTCTTTACCTTCAGGTAGCAGAAAGGGTTATTTAAAGCAGTGTGAAGTGCAGTCCTAGGGGCAGCATTCAGGTGCTCACGGAGGACACTGGCTGTGTTGAAATACATGATCTCATGCAGGGTCTGCTGCTGAGCAGGGGCAAGGGAACTTCTGGAAAAGCAACATGAGGTGTGAGGAAAGGAAGGGAAAGGCAAGTTTTACCTGAAGGGAAACAGCAGAAGTCTGCTGCAGTCAGAGACTACAGGGATTTCTGTTTCCCAGCCAAAGCTCTGAGAGGCAAAGGTGAACAAACCAGTGCTGAAATCAACTTGTCAACAGGGAACTCAGCTCTCATCCACTCTGCAGCTCACCATGTAGCACAGAACTCTGTCTGGGCCACTGACATTGAGAATCAGCAGCTGAAATGCTGACCCCAGTCACACACTCTGCTCCAACTGTCCTTGCTGATCCATCTTGAGGCCTCCTGAAGAGTCTCTGCTCATCTTTGTCTGTGAAGATCTTTCCTTGGCACACTGCTGCTGCTGCTGCTGCTGCTGCTCTTGGCTTCTCTGCCCCCACACCCAAGGCTCTATAGTTCACAAGTCCCTGCAGCTCTTCTCCCACCCCAAGCCTTGCACATTTTCTCCTGCAAATCCTATCCCCAAACAGAGAGGACATCACACTGGACATCTATGGAAGCTCAGAAGTAGAACGGATCAGCAAAGATTAGGGTAAAAGTTCTGGACTTGGCCTGATACACCCATTCTTCCTTCAGCTTTTTCTCTACCCAAATTAAGTTGGTCAATTCATGTGGCAATTACTTCTAGAAATCTATGGGAAACGGGTGGGTGGACTAGATGATTTTTTGAGGTTACTTCAAACCCCTAATATTCTCTGATTCTGGGATTTTTCAAGTTGATTTTTAAATGATTATCTTTAATCCCCTCAGTTGAAGATATAATAGGAAAGAAAAAAAATATTATAATAAATATTAACATAAAAA
>VYZU01048198.1:14171-26237 GCA_013401355.1 Ceyx cyanopectus | reverse complement strand
CTTTCCTGTCCTTTCCTTTCCTTAAAGATAAAGAAATGTAATCTGTGTCTGGACTTAAAAAAACAACCCAAAAAACAACAACAAAAACAACCAACACAAAATAACTGAAACCATGTCTGCGTGGAGAGTATAGAGAAAGCACCCAAATCGAAAGCCACTTCTCTAACAATAATGGAGCAATTCCCGAGTAGAGCTCCCGAGGAAAAGAAATTGATGACCTCTTGATGCAAATCAAGCCTTCCTATATAAGGCAAATCTTGGAATATTTTTCAACACACTGGTGAACCCAGGACCAAATATTTACTTTCGGTGCAAATAAAGCTGCGGTGATCTGAGCGCCGAAGCCAAGAGAAACAAAAGTCTACAAAAGCCATTAACACGAGGCTTTGCAGGGAACAACTCTGACAATTTTTTTAAACCCTGTCTTCTTTTAGAGAATGAATTTGAGCGCTTTTATGATTCTGAATTGGACTGAAGATTTGTGATTATAGAGTTGACGTTTGGAAACGAGTTTCAAAGTTGTGAGATTTTCCTGACAACACAATCGATGGCAATATATATAATCATTTCCTTAATAGCTACCTGTCAGAGATCCCATTTCTTTAACTGCGGATATTAGTCCGTGAGGTGTAATTTCAAGATGGACTTTGCGCATACCAGAGATCGTCTCCAAGCTATGAAAATATTTAACATCACTTTCTTCCCTGCATCCGAGATAAAACGTGCAAAACTGTGTTTTGGGTTTTGTTTGTTTACATATATATATATGTTGGGTTTTTCCTTTCCCTGGGGAAATTGAAGCAGTGTGGCTGGTATCAGCAGTAGCGATATAATCCTATTTACCTCATCAGAAGTTGTTCTGAGTAATAAACCTTACCATTTTCACTTAAACTTTGGGGGGCAAAATATTAATATTAATAATAATATTAGTCTTATTATTACAGCGTATTCTGCTTGGGGAGGACGGGGATGACCTTTAGTGAAAGTTTAAATGCAGCAAAATAAACACAGCAAATCTCTCCATCCCAACACAAAATCTCTAAATGATTGGTCTGTATTTCACTATGTGAAGGGTGTTCTATTATTATTCATTTTAATATTTTTCACACATTTCTAGGGGTGAACTTCAGGCATATCTGACGGTATCGTTAATAAGGTATACAAAATTGCCTAATCCTAACAAACGGGGCTAGAGTTATCTGTTTTATTGTTAACCCCTTGCACGGAATCTTCTGAAGCTGAAAGGAAAAAGGAAAGAGCTTTTGTCCGAGTTGATCCTTGGCTATTCTGGGGCTCAGGTTGGTGTGAAAGGGACGAGGAGGTCACTTGAAATCTCCTTTTATCTACTCCTATTTTCTCTCTGGATCAGCAACTTTGAATAGACACCATCTAATCGCTCGTAATGGAAAAAGGGAAAACGAAAAAAAAACCTACAACAACCACCACGACCAACAAAAGAGAGTGTGTGTGCGCTCTGGAAGCAATGAAAATGCTTTTGCCGGAGGGGTGAATGCCTGTAGGTGCGCCCACGTAAGGAATCACCCGGGCAGTCCTCTCCAGGCGCCGTCTGGCATGCGTGCAACGTGCGCACCCGCGGGGGCACAGCCGTAACCTCCCCCATATCCCTTGCTTTTCGGGAAAAAGGTCTGGAGGAGCAGCCAGCCTCCCAGAGATCCCCGTCTCAGCACCTTGCTGGTAGAGGACCTTTCCCGGGGGATGGTGCTCGGAGGCTCAGCGGGAAGAGGCGGCCCAGCGTTATCTTCCCTCTCACTCTCAGATGCCAGGATTTCTGTTAAAATGCACTTTGAGGGTGCGAGGACTGGGAGGCAGACCCAGCCGCAGAGGGTGGCTGGTTTTGGACGGGGGCTGTCTCTTTTCACTCTTCTGTGGACGACTCCTCCTCGCCGGTTGCCTGAACCCGGCTGGTGGGCAGGCGGCGACGGGGATGTCCATAAATGTCTGGGGGTCACCTTGCCAAGGTTGTTTTTTAAAAATTTTAGTTGTATTTACCACGCCACACCATAAAAAAAAAAAACCAAAAAAAAACCCCCAACAAAACAACAACAACAACAACAAAAACCAAAACAAAACAAAAAAGCCGGACAAAATTGGGGGCCGCTGCCAAATTGCAAAAGCTTTGTTCTAGAGGATCAAGCCAACGCACTATCTCTTCCCTCATATAGCCGCTCAGAAATTGGGGCTTCTTTCTCAGTCTGGGATGCTTTCGCTTTAAATTCCTTCATGTGACTACTTTGTTGCTAAGGCTACAAGTTCCCATCCCAACACACAAATCTTTTCCACTCCAGAACCAGCTCAAGCCCTGGTCTTAAGAGACCTACTTCAAACTGCTTGGAGTGCCTTCCTGACAAATACCTGCGGTTCAAATGAAGGACTAAACAATCCTCCCCTCCCTTCCCCCCCCGCCTTCTCTGTGTGTCCTTCTCTCCTCACTCTTCTGTAATACGGTTTTCTGGGACTTTTGGTGAATAGATGGCAAGAAGAAGAAACCCAGTCCAATAAAGATTAAATTAAGTAGAAGAAATCCAACCGCTATATACTTTGAAGCTTCGTTGGGGCGTCAAACTGATGTTTAACGCATTTTTTCCACTCACTGTGCACAAGTCCTCTACCCCACCGCCTTGTTTAATTTTCCCACCTTCGAAGAGGAATAGAACTGAGGCAATCGGACAAAAAAGGGCATCCCCCGACACACTTTTTTTTTTTTTTTTTTTTCGTCCTCCGGTACCATAGAAAGGGTTACGAGAGTACCGTGTCCCCAGGCAGGGCTGTGGGGGTAGAGGGACACGGGCTTCTCCAGTACAGGGGCACCTGCAAGTTGGGTGCTGTAGGGGAGATCCTATACGCAGAGATAGGTGGAAGGAGAATTTTGTGTTGGTATTTTTTTTTAAAAAAATTATTTTTAAAACAAGATCACCCTTCTTTCTCTCCATCACTCTCGTTCGCCCTGTTTGTTGAACTGGCTGGAAAAATAAGGATTTATCATGCCGGCTCATCAGAGTGGACACATGTTTGTGTCCTCCAGCACTGCCAAGATGGGAGCGTGACTCTCCTGGATATGAAACCCCAAACAGCCAACCAGCCCAGCCCCAGAGACGCTGGTTGCCTGGAAAATTTAAGCGTGACTTGGTAAGCGTTTGTAAATGAAGACAGAAATGAATAAATAAACCTCAAACCAGGTAGTTTGGGTGTAATAGTTTAGCAGGTCTAATTGCAGACAATGGAGCTGAAATGACTTTTCCAATTAGCTGCTGCTTGGAGTTTAGTTGGAGGAACTGTCAGCTCCAGCGATGGGTAATTGCTTTATTGCTCACAAAACTATCATCTATTTAGAACGTATGTGTTAATGACTCTGGATAGGCGTCGGAAAAGAAACCATAAATCTATTAGTACTTTACAAAGTCTGGGGTACTTGTGTAAGAGACCAAACTCGCTTCCCCGGCGTGTTAGGGGAGATTTGCGCCTGAATGACTTACCAGAAAAATAAACAGATTCAGCCGCATGTATGCTAGGGTGTATTTTCGACCTCAGAGGTGTCGAGGAAGAGTGGTCATCTCCAATAAGGAAACCCTCCTTCTATAGACCAAAGTGCTGCAATATATCATTGTCGTAAAAATAATTTTATTATTTAACCCTGCACTATTTTTTTTCCCCAAAAGATTACTTCAGAAATCTTTTAATTGGATTACTCTGGAAAATTAATCTCCTTTAGGTAAGTTTGTGTACCAAATATTTGGAATTAATTCAGTGCCACAAAAGCATCTGGGTTGCCTTTTGTTCGAAGTAGTTAAAAAAAAAGAGAAAAGTAGGAAAGGTGGCATTTTACCCTATGTATTAATGTCCCCTCGTAGCTCTCCATGAATATTCATTGTTCTGTATGTCTCATTCTACCGCATAAAAATGTTACGGTAAAGGAAGTAAACAAAATTGTTTGCTGTACCGTGCTATGCGGTACAGAAAACATGGATCAGGGCTCTAGTCGGGTTGAGAAGTTTAGGGAAATATACTACTATTTATTTATTTATTTATTTAATATACTATTATTTATGTATTAAACAAACAAACAAACAAACAAACAAATTGACATCCCAAGGAGGAGCGCCCCCACGACAGGTTCTGTACTCTGAACGAGCATTCCTGGGCCGAAGCTGTTTCGCCGGCGCCCTGCGACCACCGTCCTTCCCGCTCCACTCCTGCTGCTTCCCACCGCGGGTAAGCAACGTCTCTACGGCCCCGCTTCCGCGAATCACCCGGGGCTCTTGGACCCGCTCTCCGGTGCTGATCCTGTATCCCTCCCCGAGGCTGCCTGAAGCTCCCGGACTCTTCCCCTGAGAATGGGGGTCTCCAGACCCACTCCCCGAGGCTCCCGGATCCACACCCTGGGGCTGACCGGGGACCCGCGGAACTTCTAGGGGGCACACGCCGGGACTCGAGGGGATCTCGAGTTTTCAGCCCAATTTATCTGTTAGCACCAACCCCGTGAGGTGTGGTTAATTGGTGGGGGATAAAGGCGTAATGACTTGTCAGGGACATGGTGACTCTTTAATGTACTGTCTTCTCCCCGCCCCCTGCCTTTTATAACCCATCTCTCTGCTAAAAGAGCAATAAAGCTGGGTTCATTTATTCATTTTTACTTGTTTATTTTTCCCCGAAGGAAACGAACCTGCGTCTTATTCAGGTGATTTATACTCGGGTTGTGACACTGATCGGAGTCCTGGCAGACAGGGCTGGGGAGGAGGAAAGGGGGGCCGGCGGGACAGGGAGAGGGAACCCACTCTCCCCTATCCAGCTACCGGGGGGCGGGTGGGCAGATGGGGTGTTGGGAAACCTGCCTATGGGCGAAAGAAGCGCAGCGTGGGCACGAACTCGGCTGAAGGATGGGGATAAGGATGAATTTTGACCTCTTGAGCACTGGCCGAGCCCATTCCAGCGGGGATTAAGTGTCTCCCCCAGACTCAAATCCCAGCCTCATTTCCTGGGGTCCGTGCTCGGTGCACCTGCTAATTAGCGTGCGACACTTCCAAGTCAGCATTAAATTTTTATTGTCAGCCGTTACCGAACTATGAACCTCCTGGTGGGATTATCTGTATTTAATAAAAGGTATTATAAGGATGCGCACAGAGTTACTGGAGGAAAAATTTATAAAGATGCGTACGTGGGGGTGGATGTGGATACATATATACATATATTTAAATATAGACACATGCCACGCTACAGTCTGAAATTCAGTGTATAACACGACTCCAAATGCCGAAACTCAGACCAAACCCGCACATAAGGCTGGACAACAGCGTTTACACGTGACTCCTCAAGCGTGGTAATCCCTGAGTGAACGTGCAAATCACTGTTTCAGCCGGGATTTTATGCATTTGCTAAACAGCCCCGTGGTCTGCAGTGAATTAATTAACTCCGGCCCCGATCCGGCCGTACATCAGCCTGGATTCCCGCTCACCTTGTTCTCTTCTGCCGCCTCCGCTGCACACAGGTAAAAATATCTCAGTCCGTGTTGTAGATAAAAATATTAGTACACGTTGACAGAGTCTTTATCCCTCCTCGCACAGTCTTAAATGAATCTTAAAGTCCCTTCTGAGACAAACGGGGAACTCTGTCTGTCTCCCTGTCTATCTGCGTCCGTTTTGGATGTGCCCTGTGGAAACTGTTTACAGTTTGGAAGTCTCTAACCTTGATTTTCCAGCTTTGAGCTCCCTCTGGAAGCGGAAAGAGCAATTACTCCGCATTACTGTACATATTTCAATGCCGTGATAGATTGCAGGTGTTGCAGCCGCCGCTATTGTCTCCTTCCCCCCTTCAGCCCCGAGGATACTCTGACTCCGGATCGGACGGTGGCCCCGAGACTCTGCCACACACACCCTCTCAGGTCCCTCCACGCTAAACACGTAGGGATGCGCGGTCTGGCTTCTTTAAATCCACCTCCCACGGATCTGCTCTCCGGCAGCCCGCCGGCCTCTCTTGCATGTACTCAGAAAAAAGATGCCGCTTTTCGCCCACTCGCAGAATATATCTATTTCTTGTGTGGACCTAAGTCCTTATCGGTTTAATGCCAGGACAGCTGAACGCCTAGCGCGGGATGTAAGTGCACGGCAAGAAGCAGACCCCCGGTCCCCAGCCACCCGGAGAAGAGTCTGCTCTTCAGGGGTTGGGAGGGGAGGAAGGGTGAGGTAGAAGAATAACTACTGGGCTGAGGGAGCCGACGCAAAAACAAGGTGTGGGAGGACAAGCAAACCAACCCTGAAACAGGGAAATAGACAGAAACTCAGAACTCTTTGGCAAGAAAGTGTCTGGCATAGTGGTTTTTAATTTAGTGGTGTTTTTGGAGGGGATGCAGGGGTGCATTTACATCGAGTTATAGAGATGCAGAGTGGAGACAAGACTGCTGTGCTATGCCGCAACATCTCCGAATAGCATTAAACTGTGTCATGGATCAGTGTCATTATGACGTATGACACATCACAAGGGATCATGATGAGTGACTGGCATAATAGACACGGAGAGTGGACCAAAGTCTCCTTGACAATTCTTAGTCATATGTCTTGGGGGGATAGTTTTACATTCGTGATCCGTTTATTTGGAGCCAATTTCGGGACAGAGACATATGAAGCACGCGGCTGAATATAAGTAGGATGAACAGGCTTAAATGACAAAAAGGATTGCGGGGAAGAGCTGAAGAGGTCACTGCTTTAGGTGCAAAGCACTTGGCAAAAAACCTCAACCTGCTACACTTAAGTGGGAGCCTTCTCCTTTCTCCTGCCAGCCCAGGTAAGGAACGGCTCAACTTAAGCGTGACCCAGATCATCTTCTTTCTCCTCCAGCAATCCACTGCAGAACTGCGTTGAGATAATCTCCTGCTCCATCACATCTTGTGGGATGCCGCTCGGGTCCTTCTTATCACGCATGGGCTTTGCTGTGGGCTGCCAAGCGCCGAGACCCCCACGCTGCTTGAGAGTGGGAAAAGCGTGGAAAAGACTCATTCCCGTAGGTCCTCCAAGCAGGAAGAAGCACATCTCTTATAAACCATTTAAACTGAGCGGAACGCATCCAAACATCCTTCTCACTTCGAGGGGTAGAGCCCGAGGAGCTGAGATAGGGTTTTTCTTTTGTTGTCAAACGTCTCCAGCTACCAGTCGGAAGTTTGGGGCTTCTTCCCTCCCACCCCTTTATAATTTTCTCCCCCTTCACCGCACATTTGTCCTCAAGCTTGTTCCTCTCTCGCTGTGTGCCCCAATGACACTTTACATGCAATCAGCACCCCGAAACCCGCCTGTGATGGCTGGGAGTGCTTTGCCATCTTAGTGGAGATTCCCGACAAGTTTGTTTGTTTTTTTTTTTGTTGTTGCCCCGGATAGGAGATTCTCTAGGCTTCTGCTTTGTACAGCCCCTACAAAGGATATTGATAACCTCTGAAAATATCCAGAGGCGGTATTTTATCCTGCCAAGAGCAGAATGAAAAGTATTCGACCTGAAAAAGAGTCACAAGAAGGAAACCACCTTTCAGACTGACAGAAAAAAAATTTTAAAAAATACTGCTGATCCAGATGCTGCAAGAAGTTCACTAGATGTGCGAGCAGTTAAAACAGAGAATAACAACATTGTTGACAGAAAACATCTAATTAACAATGACTTCATTTGATTGGGGGGTATGAAAAAGCTTTATAAAATCAGTCCAGATTTACTGGCCTAAGTGTAGCCAATTTCCAGTTTATGAATGTGGAGGCTGTATTGAGTCTGCTTTCTTTCAAGATGTCATTTAAGGGGTATAGGTGAAGCCATTTAGTTGCACTGTGGAAACTTTTATGATCCCTTTCATGGGAATTTAATTCAGTTCTTCTTCATTTTATTAGGAACAGACTGACTCCATCAATGGGGCTCCCCATGTTTAGAAGCATGACTACTTGAAGCAATTAGGTTCCCCAATTACTATACTTCTCCTGACCCCAGCAGCACCACCAGGTCCTTATGTTATCCGTCTCTTCAAAGTAGGGGAAAGACAAAATAAAACACGCCTCTCAAGTGCTTAGGGTGGTGAAACCAACATGCGACCGGGGCTACCAAAATTGCCACAAGCGAGAGAGAGGGAAAAAAAAAAAAAAGCCTCCTGATTGCACCCTGCTGTCCGTGTTCCGGCAGCTTTGCCGTTTCACTCTGATTTCGAGTGTGTTGCCAAACCCCTTGCCTAACTTCTGCTCGTTCCCCCTCTCCCACCATCTGCTTTTGGTAGGGCTCAGAAGCATCAGTCGTGGGGGTTTCCCGTGGTGGGGGTCGCTTGGGGGGACGCTCCCGGCATTCGAGACGTGGGACACGTCTACGGCGAGGAGGGACAAGGAGCAAGGAGGCTGCACCCTCGCATGCACCGCGGGTGCTTTTTTTTTTTTTTTTTTCTCCTGGTGGGGAAGGGTGTTCCTGACGTGCAGCAGGCATCTATTCCGGCGAGACCCCTCCCTCCATTCTCCTCCAACCCTTCTAACCACGAGTCGATTATTTTAAATCTCCTCCCCAATCCCCTCCTCATGGGATTCCCGAAAAAGTCACCGCAAGGGAGTGGAGGATGAATGGGTAGAGTGGGTCTCATCCTGCCCAGACCCTCTCACCCCATGATACAGGCAGCTGGTTTCCCCTCTACCCAACTCTCCCAGTCGTGGATTCATTCCACAGAGTTGAAAAGATGAGTCAAGATTAATGTGGCTGGTGCCTGAGAGGTTTGATCCTGCAACAGCCACGAGGGGCTTCAAGGGCCTTCCCCTCGTTCTTCACCTTCAAAAGTCAGAACCTCAGTCACTTGCCCATCAGGGGTAAAAAAATTGCCCTTTTTTTTTTTTTTTTTTTTTTTTNNNNTTTTTTTTTTTTTTTTTTTTTTTTTAACCCCTCATGCCCTCCAATCCTCCCAGAAGCCAACAGAGAGAATCCAGGGAGCCAGTATTCAGCAGATAGAGCCATCCATCCAGAGCTTCACAGCACTATGAAAGAAAAATCTCTATAAAACGAAATAGGCAATAAACTGAAATCTATCCTCTTTAAATAAACTGATTCCCTAGTATTTTCCCAGTGTTGCTGTAAGTTGTTGTCTGTGATGTCCCCCAGGGTTCTTTCCTCAGCTCTCTGGTTTGGTGTATAAAAGCAGCTCTGAATGATGGATTACTGTGTCACTGGAGCCTGCGAAGGATTAATTTGTTTCATTGATTTCTCTTTAGGCAGATTGCCAGAATTCTCTGCTTCCCACCTTTCCCCAGGACTTCCAGCAGTAATAGACAGTAATAGCCTAAGACAAACCAGCCCATTCTTGTAAAAATAGAAACACAAAACCCAAAGTCCCAGAAATGCCATAAAAAAGTTTTTGTTTTTTTTTTTTTCTTATTATGATGTAAAATAACTGATTCTTAAAGTGAGTCCATCCTTTCCAGCTCCCGTTCAATAAAAAAGGTCAGAGTCCTGGGTTTGGAGGTGATGCTTAGTCTCTAGAGCAATTTCAACAAGCAGTTACCTGTGAACAGTGGGCATTTCATGGTTTCAGAGAAATGTTTTGTTCATGCTCAACAGCAGGGTTAAGAATCACAGAAGGTCTGAATAAACCTCACAGTTAATTCTTCCTTAAAATCATCGGGCCACTTATAGCTAATCTATTATTGATCCATTGCCTGTCTGGAGGTATGGAGAAGAAATGTGGTTTATGTCAGGTCCTGGAGTCATTGGTCTGATATGGGAGTGGGTGGAACTGGACTCTCCCAGATCAATTTGTCTGCATGCTTCCAGGATAATCTGATTGGAAAATCAGTCCTTGATGTGCTGGGATGTGGTGGAAAAGGGGATCTGGGGTCCCTTCCAATGGAGACTGTGGGAGAGCGAGGGGAGGAGATCCCAATGCCATATGTAGCCCGCTGCTGCTGTTCTGCCCACAGCACTGCTCATTTCAGACCTTCTTCACTGATAGCAGATATGGGTCAGTTGTGCTAATCTATTTCCTTCACAGTGCAGCACTAAAAATTGTATTGATTTGGTGTTCTCAGGTTAAACTTTAGATGTAATTAGTCCTACAGTATAAAGTAATGTTGTTATGTGCTAATGTCTTTCAGCTTGGGCTTGTGTAAAGCTGTGCCGTGCTGAAACAGAGCTTTTAAATAAAACTGAGGGTAAAGAAGTATTTATTTCACTTTTATATCTGCCTTGTTATGAGAGTGGTTCAATAGCTACTTTCAAAGGGTTGGTAAATTTACCACACTGGATAACACACTGCATTGCAAACCTAGTTTCAAAAAAGAAATTTTTCAGAAAAAATTCTGAAGTCACACCCCTTTTTTATTATTTTTTAAAAATTTTACTTATTTACTTTCCTTTTCCCACTGCTGTCTGGAAGGATGTTAGACTGCTACTTCCTATTTTAATGTACTGTAATTTCAGACTGAATCAAAATACCAGTACTTGGTGCACAGTGTGATTTTCTTTATAGCACACCAGAAAAATGCCTTTGCCCTGCCTGAGCAATGCTCTTATATTTACTTGCATTGGATCCTTCTGCAGTGTGTAGAGTCCAGCTTTTCCCTTCTTCACGTAACACAGGTTTTTGAAGGAGCTCTAATGGAAGTCATAAAGAGGGTTATACATTATCTTCTGGGAATCCTTAGAAATCCCTAGTTTCTCTGGGGACTACACAGGGTTAGCCTGCAGTAAGACAAGGGTGGCTGCCTCCAGGCACAGCAGCCTGGATAACCCTGCTATCCCAGGGAGTGCAGCAAGCTTCTCTTCAAAAATGTCCCTGTTGTAACAGAGACACTCGAGTCCCCTTTTCTGGCATAACACAAACTCTGGTCATCATTTCCACTCCTGATGTTTTTTTCACTGTCAAGCAACTTTGAAAGGAAAAGTACAAAATACAATGGTTCACATTTGTCCTGCTTGGATAGCCAAGCCCCAGGGAGGCTTGGCTCTGAATTTAAGGCTCTTGCTTGGGAGCAAACACTGCAATCCCCTCCATCCTGTCCTTCCTGCTGATCCTTTTCAGGTCACATAGGGGAATCCTTCTGCTCCTTTGCTAGTCACTAAGGGAAGTTTTGCTCTTAGTAAATATGAAAACAATGTTCTTGGCTTGGAAAGTCTCAGCTAGAGGAGTGGAGACAGATTTCCACCCCTATTCCTCCCGTTTGCAATAAAACAGACAGAATCCATCATAGACCAAACTTAAAAAGCCTAAGTGAAGCTCACATCCTTTTATCCCTGCAGGACTGGAGAGAAACAGAGTCTGTTAGATTAGCAAACATTAACCTCTTGCATAGTTCTGCTTGTAGGATTAATGTCTACTGAAGGGACAGATCTATGGCCCTCACACATACACTAACTATACATTAGGGCTGTATCTCTGTTGATCAGGAGAAGTTTGTGTGAATCATCCCTCATCAGGGAGCAAAACAGACTAGAGCTGGAAAAAGCCATTTGTGCTCTTCTAAGGCACACGTTAAAAAACTCAGTTCTCCAGTTTCTGGCATCCACAGTGCAGAAGAGCTGAAATCTGCCTGCTTCACTCCAAGGTTCTGTTGCATACAGACCACACAGAGTTTCCACTGGGATCAGCTCATCTTTGGGCAAAACACTGACTTATACCAAGGCTGGATTTGCACATAGTAGAGCATTGCCTACATGGGGTTTTGAGTTCCCACAGGAGTCTCACTGGTTGTACATTGTCATATCTATTCCCATTTAACTAATTTGGAAGAGACTCATCTCCAACATTCCCTTCCTTACTCCCTTATCTAAAAAGATGAAGAAGAAATAAGGGATAATAATGTTTTTCATACTTTCTTCTCATTAAAGGATGAAACAGCCTCACCTCCATCCCTGGAAAGGTAATGGAACAACTTGTCCTTGCTGCCATCTCTAAGCATCTGGAGGAAAGGAGGCTTATCACAAGTAGTCCACATGGATTCTGTAAGGGGAAATCATGCTTGTCTAATCTGATAACCTTTTATGAGGATATAAGTAGATGTTTAGATGAGGGTAGTGCAGTGGATGTGATATACCTTGACTTCAGCAAGGCTTTTGATA
>VYZU01048198.1:0-13461 GCA_013401355.1 Ceyx cyanopectus | reverse complement strand
GGGTTGGACTAGATGATCTTCTAGGTCCCTTCCAACCCCTAATATCTGTGAATCTGTGAACTGTGAGATGATCAAGGGGCTGGAACACCTCTCATACAAGGACAGGCTGTGGGATCTGGGACTGTTCAGCTTGGAGAAGTCTCCAGGGAGACCTACTAGAAACCTTCCAGTATCTGTAGAAAGCTTATAAAAAGACTGGAGAGGGCCTGTTTACAAATGCCTGTAGTGAAAGGACAAGGGGCAATGGTTTTAAATTAGAAACGAGTGGATTTAGAAGTTCTTTACCACAGGAGTGGTGGAGCACTGGAAGAGGTTGCCAGGGAGGTGGTTCAGGCCCCATCCCTGGAGATGTTCAAGATGGGGTTTGACAAGTCTCTGAGCAACTTGCTCTAGTTGAGGATGTACCTGCTTTCAGCAGGGTCATTGATCTAGATGACCTCTAGAGGTCCCTTTCAATCCAGGCATTTCTATAACTTCTATGATTTCTATTATTGCTATGATTTTTATGATTTACTGTGAAAGTCTAAAACTCACATTTGTATCACAAATATTGGGCCAGTAAAATCCTTAAAATCCTTCTGTCTGAAATATCACCAAAATATATACTAAATTAAACTATATTGTTTTGTTTCTCACACATACTCCCATCATGTAAAAAAACCCCAAAGAACACAAAAACGTAACAGAAAATCTACTAGTATATATGTAAATAGGAACAAGAGACAGAAATCTGCCAATGGATCTCCTCTGTAGGTAGGGGGATATGCCAAGAATTCAGTGGCCTGCTGTATGGGTGCATTGGTTACTTAAAAAAATCACACTATTGTTTGATTAATTTGTCTGGTTATTGAAAACATCTGTTTAGGACTGCATTAGAAACAATAAATAGTATAGAAAACAATGAGTTAAAATTTAAGTGTAAGAGAAAACTGCAGTTAAGGGACTTTCTGGTGTGATGCTATCTGGTGGTTCAAAAGTTTTCTTTTTCAGAAAAATTCTGAAAAAAAATAACTAAACATTAGAAATCTGCACTTTTGAATATAAATAACACATATTGAGCTGTGACTTCTGCACAATTTCTTATTTAGAGTGGATGTTTATTGTACTCAGCTCTGTTTAGAGCTATCAGCTTCTTCCATATTCCTGATATAAATATAGTTTGAGGTCACATCTTATTAGATAATCATGCAGTGTAAAGTTACTTCTCAGCTACAGAAAGAGGGTAAAGCAGTTGCTCTTTAACGGATTCCATGCTATATGAATTATTACACTTCCATAGTTACAAAACAACTTGAGAAAATGTTCTGTAACAATATGGTGTGTGCTAGGATTGATTACCCTAAAAATTCATTTCAAGAGGAAAAACAGAGGTGGGAGGGAGAAGCAGGGAGGGAAAGGTGGTTTCTATCCAAGCTTAATGTTCTAAAGGTTTAGCTTCTGTGGACAAAAACCTCACACTGGGTTGTTACATCGGGTGGTCACTCCATTTGTGTGTTCATTATGCGCATTAAACAGTCAAATATAGTCCTTCCAGTAAATATGAATAGTTTAATTTGTTCTGTTGAAACAGAGACAACTATCAGTAATAGCAATAAAAGTCACTTAATGAAATAAGAATATTAAAAAAATCCAAGGATTTTAGTACGGTCCATTATTCATTCAATTCCTGTCAGCCTTTATGATTACAAATCACTTGATTGACTAACTAGGTATTCTCAAAGTCAATTATGAATCAGGTTCATTTTTTCTGGTTGAGAGTTGGTACATGCTGTAACTCTTCCACTTTGTGATATATCAAGTTCTTGTAACACTAATAAGAGATATAATCAACTATTTCAGGACAAATAAATTGCCTTTTCAAAAATGAAATGTGGTCGCTAACATTTTAACAGTGTGCAATGTAATTCCTTCCTGCTATTGTCAGAGTGCAATTTGCTGTGATGATATAGCTTTTGAGTATTTGACTTTGCTGGAATTGCTGGAATTATTTTAAGAGCCTCACACCCTCAGTCCATGCATGCTGACCTGGGTGAAAATTAGGTGTAGGGCTAAAAGCAGCCAGTGGTCACTTTCTTTGTTTAAAATGAGCCTCAGACCCCTACACCCTCGGCCACAAGCCCTTTTGTGCCTGGTTCTGATCTCACCTTGGGAACGCCGAACAGTTTTAAAGCTGTTCAAGTTTACTTTCAAAAAAAAAAAAGGTAAAATGAATATCTTCTAAAGTGTGCTTGACCCTCAAGTCCTCTTGCATGAAAAAAATGTAGGCTTTGTGGAAATTATGCAAGAGGAACGACTGTCAGGGTGGGGTGGGAACTATTTGTAGAACAAATGCACAATCAGAACCCTAATTCCTCTAGAATAAGTTTAGCATGAAGTGCATTTCACCTTTGAATGGCTACAGGGAAATAAAATCAAAAGAAAAACAAAGAAAAAAACAAACCCAAGGCCAGGATGTGGCTGCTCAAAATCTGTATGAGTGTCTTAGGTGAAAACCACAATAAACAGCATTATGGATGCCTTGCATTTGCAAGTCAGATTCAGCCAGTATTGCTGGCTTGGCTTGCTTGAGAGTGATGGTTTCTGGATGCTTGTGTTCCAGATTGAGCCTAGGGATGGGCTGGCTGTGAGTACATGAGATGCCATCATGTCTGAGGGATGGGGTTGCACAACATTCTCTGGTATCACAGTATCACAGAATGATTCGGCTGGAAGCGACCTTCAAGATCATCAAGTCCAGCCATTAACCCTACACTGACAGTGTCCCTAAAACATGTCCCTCAGTACCACATCTATGTGACTCTTAAACACCTCTAGGGATGGGGACTCCACCACCTCCCTGGGCAGCCCATTCCAATGCCTAACCACCCTCTCTGGAAAGAAATTCCTCCTGATATCTAACCTAAATTTCCCTTGGTGCAATTTGAAACCATTACCCCTCGTTCTGTCATCTTTAACTAGGGCAAAGAGGTCGACCCCCACCTCCCTATAACTTCCCTTCAGGTAGTTGTAGAGAGCAATAAGGTCCCCCCTGAGCCTCCTCTTCACCAGACTAAACAATCCCAACTCCCTCAGCCTTTCCTCATAGGAGAAACTCTCTAGACCCTTCACCAGCTTTGTTGCCCTTCTCTGAACCCGTTCCAGTATCTCAACATCCTTCCTGTAATGAGGGGACCAAAACTGGACACAGTACTCAAGGTGAGGCCTCACCAATGTCGAGTACAGGGGTACAATCACCTTCCTGCTCCTGCTGGCCACACTGTTCTTAAGACATGCTAGGATGCTGTTGGTCTTCTTGGCTGCTTGGGCACACTGCTGGCTCATATCTAGTCGGCCGTCCACCAGCACCCCCAAGTCCTTCTCTGAAGTGCAGCTTTCCAGCCACTTCTCCCCAAGTCTGTAACGCTGCAGGGGGTTGTTATGACCCAAATGCAGGACCCTGCACTTGGTCTTGTTGAACCTCATGCAGTTAGTTTCATCGCTCCAGCCTGGCCAGATCCCTCTGCAGAGCATCCCGACCCTCAGGCAGATCAACACACCCACCCAGTTTAGTGTCATCCACAAACTTGCTAAGGATGCACTCCCTCCCCTCAAGGTCATTGATAAAGATGTTGAAGAGTACTAGTCCTAACACTGAGCCCTGGGGAACACCACTAGTGACTGGCCGCCAACTGGAACCAGTTCCATTCATCACCACTCACTGGGCCCAGCCATCCATCCAGTTTTGGATCCAGCAAAGCTCACATCCATCCAAGCCATAGGCAGCCAGTTTCTGCAGGAGAATGTTATGGGTAGTAGTGGCCTTGATGCAGCTCCCAGTTTTGCAAGGAGGAGAGGATTTTTCTTCTGGTGAAGGAGGTGATCCTGGTCTTCAGGTGCTTATTTTGGCTCCGCTGAAGGGATAGGCTGATAGTCCATGGGTTCACATTATTTATAGAACAATTCTGAAGATTTTAATCCCCTCCCTTTCCCCTCCGAAACACAAAAGAACGTTTCTAAAGCAGGATCTTGTGGGAGAAAAGATGTCTTACCACTTTTGTTTTTGGAAGACCTTAATACGGTCATTCATTTTAGAAACAATGGTTACACACTTCAGATTAATTCCTTATTCATCTTTCTATCTAACTTCTAATCTTCTAATAACCATAATTAAATGCTGAGTAGTTTAGAATAATACAAAATGCTTTCATAGGATTTTTTAAAAAATTTCTGATTACATAATGAGTACAGATTATTGAATATTCCATTAATTTAAAAATTGTGATTATGAGGATAATCCCAAAATGTTTATAATAATTTTAACTAAGCTGCATTAATTGAGTTAGGGGATAAGAAATGAGATTTAATAGGTGAGCAAAGGGTAAAAATCAAAGCCTGTGTAGTTTTAAAATCAAGTGGATTAAGGATTGGTCGAACAGAGAAGGCAGAGCAGATTGAATAAACTGAATGAATGATAGGGATAGAAAATCCACTTTCCTTTAGGACATATGCCTGTCTTTGATGGAGCCTCTGTGAGGTGGCATCTGGTGTTATAGGTTTAAACATGGCATGTAAAAAGTGCTCATTATGGATCAACTGACTGCACATTGCTCATTGTCAGGCATGGATGTGAGACATGAAAGGACGTGGAAACACCTGCTCATATGTTACTGCATCTGACAGTGTTGTGTCACCTGACATGACCTAACACACCAGGTCAACTCGTGTTCCACAGGTTGGGATCACTGTGCGAGGCAATGTGTTTTGAGTGTCACCAATACGCCAACACTCTTGATGCGTTTGGTTTAGGATGTTGAGCATGGGCATTGACAGTACTGTTCCCTGTCTGTTTGCTTGTAACTCCCTAGTTGTTAGCACAGAAATGAGTTTTGCTAGGTTGTGTTTTTTTGTTGCCCTGAATTATTTGTTGAGCGTTGATTATGCTTTGCTGTGCTTTGGGGAGACCCCCCTGTAGTGATGGGCCCAGCTCTGGAGTCCTCAGCACAGCACAGACAGGGACAGGGATGTGCTGGAGTGGGGCCAGAGGAGCCCAGCAATTCTGGAAGGGCTGGAATTCCTCTGCTGGGAAGCCAGCCTGGGAGAGCTGGGAGTGTTCAAACTAGAGAGAAGAAGCCTTTGGAGTACCTTCTTGGGGCATTTCAGGACTTCAAGAGGCCTGACAAAAGTGTGGAAGCAAACTTTTGAGAAAGGCCTGTTAGAACAGGACAAAGGGTGATGGGTTTAAACTAAAAGAGTGAGATTCAGACCAGACAAAATGAAGAAATTATTGGAGTCAAGAGTGGTGAAACCCTGGCTCAGGGTGCTCGGAGTAGTGGTCACTGCTCCATCCCTGGAATACCAGGTGAGGTTGACTGAGGCTCTGAGCAACTTGCTCTGGTTATAGATGTCCTTGCTTCCTGCAGGGACAGGTAGACTAGATGAGCTTGAAAGGTGCCTTCCAATTCAAACCACTCTATGATCCTATGATTCTATGATTATTGCAGCCTTTCTGGTGACTTCTTTCTCCTTAGTGGCTGTCTTCCTCTTCCTCACCCTGCAGAAGGCTTTACAAGTGTTGTTCCCAGTTCACCACCTCTTGTAACAGAACCATAGCTCTAATATATCTGAAAATCAGGCAAGATATTTTTCCTTGTGTTCCTTATTCTGTCTGTGAGTAAAGAGAGACATTTGTATACTGGAGGAATTGGAATTATCAGTACTTCTGGAAATTACAGCACCCTTTGAAGTTGCCTACTGGGGATGTGAGATGAAACCAGTGAACTACGAAACTGGGACTGGGAAGGTGAAAGAAAGGAAAGAAAAGTAAGTGCAGGGTGCAGAACTTAAGCTGTCAGGAAGGGATGATGGAGGCTGGGTGCCTCTGTATGAAAGATGGCAGCCCAGAGAATATAGGTTAACCCTAACTGTAACCCACATGACTGACTTCAGAGATGTCATCATGTGCTTGCACATGAACTCCTTACTCTTACACTAGAATAATTTGTGAAGCCAGACTGCAAAGTCTGCAGCTTTGTTTTGTCCTGTCAGGATCATAAAAAAAGTGCCATGTATCGAATAATGAATCATGATGTTAACTGGCATCACACACTGGATATCTGATTGTGACACAATCTTAGGAAGAGCAGAATGAACCAGGGACCTAAGAGGATGGTTCATGCTGCCTCTTTCAGTGTTTTCTGGTTTCTCAAATTTGCACTGGTTCAGGGCACAAAGGCGGATCTAAGACATTGTACATCCCAGTGAAGCTGGGGAGAATCTGTCTGTGAAAAAGAAGCTCTTAAACCCCGGAGAGAAAAGAAGAAAATGAATTTGAATTTAACCAAGAAAAATAAAATATAGTAGTAGCTGATGGATGCATTAGTTTTGTAGGCTCAGTTATGTCGGTTGGGATATAATCTGTTTAGATCTTTTTTCTTCCAAGCTTAACAGCTTTATTTATTTTTACAAAGAAAAAAAAAGTCAATACATCCATACACACTATTAATAAAAAAAATAAAGTATCATTTATATTTGAAAACAGAAATAATAAAAAACCCATTGCATTCATATCAACTACATACCAAGCAGAATGTTAATAACATTAACATTTACTTTATCAGTTATTTTCAAGAAACACTACTATATTTTACGCAACGGCTCCTATTTGTCATTTAACTAACGTGATCTTTGCTAAGTTTGCAAATCACTGAGGCCTGAATACCATTCAGCAATGATAATTTTGTTTTCCTATTCCAGCCTTTATACAACTATTCTCATGGCAATCATTCTAGCCTTGAGTGTAAATAATACTTCAAGTGGTGTGTTTATATCCAGAAAATGATGTGTATCTACATTAAGAGATTCTGGAATCTAATGGGAGAACCATGCATATTATTAAGCTGCAATGCCTATTGCTTTCCTCTCAGATGGGAAGAAGTGCAGGGTAGTGCCATGGCATATGCATTAATTTGATTCCTTCCACAAATTTTAGAACATATTATTTTTGCATAGTTTGAGTCTTTGACTCCTACCAAATATCCAGGAGATTTAAATAGGATTTTGCTGCAGAAAAGGTCCCAATCTTAACACTTAGGACCCTGGGCAATTCTCATGTGTGTTGAGGAAGAAAAGCATGGGGGCAGTTCTGTTCTGGAGAAGAATAAGAAATGAAAAGAGAGTTTGGTAGGAGGAATCATTGAGGATTAACAGATGCAAAAGGAGAGATAGAGGCTAATTTTCCTGGCTCCCATATTGCAGTCCTAGAGATTGGGTACGCTTGCTCTGAGGGGTCTAGCAGTAAATAAATTACATATTTAAAATTAGAGGGATTACAACCAAAGAGTAACAAAAATAATAAATTCCAATTATCTGTCCATCAACACCGTTACCTCTCTAATGCACGCAAATACTTAGCTACTAAAAATATTTGCCTGTAAAAAGCTCTTCCCAAGTCTGTGTATTTATTGCCTGTTATTTCCCACAATTTTTAAATTTCATATTACTTGCTTTACCCAATTCCAGGTTTTTTCGTCCTTTTTCTTTCTTTTCAATCCAGTGGGACTCTTTATTTCCTCAGGACCTTCAAAAGAGGAAGGAGCACGCTGTGCTGCACAGCGAATGCATGGGCATGAGACAAGTGGGAGCATTTCGCCCAGCACTTTACAGACACTCTAAAATCCAAGTTTCAAATAAGGATTGTTAATGCTTGCAGATGTGCAACAAGGTCCTGCCTGGAAAGGCTGATGGGTCTGAGTAGATACAAGGCAGAGCAGAGGATCCTAGAGGTCTTTTCCAACCATAATGATTCTAAGATTCTAAGAATGACAGAAGAATTTTGAAAGAGTCCTGCTTGAAAGAGTCCAGAGCACAGCCACAGAGATGATTAAGGGAGTGGAACATCTGCCTGCTAAGGAAAGGCTGAGGTAGCTGGGTCTCTTTAGCTTGGAGAAAAGGAGACTGAGGGGTGAACTCATTAATGTTTATAAATATGTAAAGCATGAGTGTCAAGAGGATGCAGCCAGAGTCTGCTCAGTGACATCCAGTTATAGCACAAGGGGCAATGGTTGCAGCTGGAACACAGGCAGGTCCATCTAAATTTAAGGAGAAACTTTTTCACAGTTACATGACAGAGCCTGGAACAGGTTCCCAGAGAGGTTGTGGAGTCTCCTTTTCTAGAAGCATTAATAACCCACCTGGACACATTCCTGTGTAACCTGGACCAGGTGATTCTGCTCTGGCAGACGGGCTTGACTCGATGATCTTTCGAGGTCCCTTCCAACTCCTAACATTTTGTGATTTTGTGAAAGTGAGGGTTGGATTTCATGTGGCCACTGTTTCTCCTTTTGTCGCTTTGTTTTATGAGTTCTTATAACTTGGTTTTTGTGTATGTTTGGATTTCACAGCCTGTAACCGTTACTTATAAGGAGTTTTAAGTCTATGTCATATAACAGCTGTGGTCCCAGAAAGTGGAGTCTAGAGTCTTGAGGAGAGCCCTTGGGGGAGCTGGACTAACAGAGCAGTGCAGGCTCAAAATCTGATTGTCCTTTCACCCTGGCTTAAACAAAAGCTGCAGTAAAACATGTACTGATGGTGGAGTTACTTTTCCAGCACCAAAGAGGAAAAGGGATATCCACAGGTGAAGATGTGGGTGAAGACATGGCAAATGGTGCTCTGCACTACTCAAAGCACCTCCTGGGAGAAGCCCTGCTTAATGTACACACATGTTGCCTCAACTGTGCCTCTCTGATCTGGAAAGCAGGAGGTCTGTAGGACTTCAGTGAGGCCTGTGCTCTTCCCCACTGTCTGGTTGCTTTCTGAATGGAGAAATGCATCTGTTTCCAGAGCTAAAAAGAGTATTATGGTATATGGGCAGACATTACTCAATTTGAGCAGCATGTTCCCCAGTCAGGCCAGCCCCAGCTACCTAACATTTAAAAAGTGTAGATCTGATACCCAGTTGCAAATCGACATGTAATCTTTTCGGTATCTGACCAATTTATCCTAGTTTTAATTCAACCCACCCACTGTTAATAAATACCTTGGGATCGTCTCTCTTCCCACTGAGTAACTATGGTCAAAACATCCCTAGTTTAGATGTCTCAAACACCCCGAATTTAGACATCTCTGTTAAGTGCTACCACTAGATGGGATGAAGGCAGCCTTTATTTCACCCACTCATTTTCTTGTTTATCTTTTTTTTTTTTTTTTCTCCCCATCAGCATAGATGCAATTTTTTGTCTGGATAACTTCTGTTGCATCTGAATTCCCCTTTGTGCTCTTCCCAGCATTTCAGGCAGTGCTGCACAGCAGCATCACTCCCCTCTTAGGAATGCTATTCCCTTAATACTCCCATGGCACAGAGAGATTGGTAATGTTTTCTGAGCCTCTTCCACTATTACCACATTTTCAAGAGGATCAAAATGGATTATTTTCATCTTGACATGCAAATGCCTAGTCTGTGCCTTTGGCTGAGATCTCAGCACTGACTACAGAAGTAAAAGATATGGAAGTAGTAGCTTTTTAATATCACATATGGAAGTGGCAGTCATATTTCACAAGGAAAAAAAACAAAAAAGGCAAAGGTGACCGTAGTCCATTGTGCCTTGCAACAAAAAAGCCTAATGAAAATATTTCTTCATGCACTCACTGAATACTGTATTCACGTGCATTCGCTGGTCTGCATAGAGTCAGATGAACATTGTGCGCAACTCAACACCTTGCTGTTCTACCCTAATCTGCCCTTTTGCTGTGCGAAAATATCGATGGGAGGAAAAGACACACAATTTAATCAAGTCAGGTTACAAACCTGAATATGGATGTTTAATGCGTGATGAATTAAAACAGAAGCAGAAAGGATTTCTAAAGCTGCTCATGCAGTGTTTATAAAGGTAAAAGGTCGAATTCATCACCTGTTTTAACTCCTCACAACAACAGCTAAGTGAAAGAAACAAAATGACCCGTGAATCAGTGCAGGATAAAACATGTAGAATATGTCAATGCACCATAAGAGTCATTGTGTGTCATATGTTAATATGAAAGAGACAATATCGGACCACAAGAGAACTCACACTGACTCACTGTTTGTAATTATTATTATAGTTTTGGTTTTTGTTTTGTTTTGTTTTGTTTTTTCCTGAAACAACAGCAGCAACAAAACAACATCAAGCAATTGCCTCCTGGCTAGTGTTCCCGACAAACTCTCATGACTATTGACTCAAATGAGCAGCCCAGCAAGTAAGCTTAAATGAATATTATAGCAGAGACAAAAATGTCAGCCTGGGAACTGAACTAATAAGGAAAGAATGTGCACAAAGCTGCTGGCACAGTTTTAAACCTCAGGAAGAATAAAGGAAATGTGCAGTTACCAAAATTACCCCATGAGGGCTCAGATGAAGGTGAAAAAATCCAGATCCATCCTTATGTCGTGCAAAGCTGATGAGTGCAGGACTCATAGGCTGCTTAAGTGTGACTTTACAGACTAAAATTCAAGACAGGGTTTATATTAGATAGTATATTAAGTGTGGGTTGGTGGTTTAGCAACCCAGTCCCAATGCCAGCCAGTCTAATGTTCCTGCTTCTCTGCTGGCATGCAGGAAAAGTGACAAGATGGGGTTAGGCAGCTTGGATGTGTCCTTCAAAGCAACTCTCAAGAAATAAACAGGCTGTTTGTAAGCAGGGGAGGTGGAAGATCTCTGGTGTGAGTTCCTGAGTGGGGTGAGGAGTTGGAGGTGAAAGGTGGCAAGCCATGTTGGGCTTGTTCTGCAGAGCCACTGACTGCTGTCAGTCTGAGGTCTTGGACAGAGTCCACTGACAGGCCCCCTGCCAGGGGATTTGTTACAGTGAGAGCTTGGCTTAGGCAGTATTTTATTAAAAAAAAAAAAAAAAAAAGTCTCAATTCTTCTTCTGTCTCATTAAAATCTATCCCACCTTTCCCTTTCACTTCAGAAGGAGCAATATTTTGTATATATCTGTGTGAAACACACAAACAGATTCATTTCTCATGGATAATGTATTCAGAGTGATTTGCTTTTCAGAGTCAGGGGCTCAAAATGATGACTTTATTATGCAAAGTAATAATTGCAAATTATAATGGCAAACTCCATTTCAGAAAAAAATGGAGTATTAATATAACTAAAAGGATTAAAAAATACTGGAAGTTATGTTGGGGCTACTACAGATATCTTAGGAGGTTATATATCTCTGTTCCACCTAAACCACCAGAGGCAGTAACTTTCATTTTAAAGGTCTCGTGAGATATCATAATTACTGGCCCCACCTAATTTCATGTTGCACTTGTACTGAGTAGTAGGACAGGGTGCACATTGGAAAGAAAGTGAAGGAAATGCTTAACGTAATAAAAATTTATATTTCTTTCTAGTTCATTTTTTTTTTTAGTGCAAAGAAGTGAAAACTGTAAGAGTCGGAACATGAAAGAGTTTGGTTCCAGTTTTTGGGTCAACCTAGCCTGTGCCTTTAGTTGGGTGACTGAATAGCATATTTTGACTTTAAGGCCCTTTAAGGATCTGAAATGTTTCATTAACAATGCCTTGGAGATACAGAGCACCTCCCAAAGATGACTGGACCAGCCCATCTGCACCAGCTGAACCCAGGAGCTGATAGCTATTTCTCCTTCAAGTTGCCCACAGGTTCCCTGCCTGACTGTTCCCTGCCTTCTGGATGCTTCAGAAACCCCCCCCCCCAGAGAGACTCAACCCCCCTCCAATCCCCATCCCAATTATTGGGGGACCCCCCAGGATTTCGGGGACCCCCTCGGGATCTTGGGGACCCCCCATGGGACATCAGGACACCCCCAGAATCCCGGAGACCCCCCAAAACTGCACCTCAAGAACCTCAAATCCTTCTGGATGCTTCAGAACCCCCCCCCCCCAGATGCTTCCAGACCCCCCCAATATAATTATGACCATTATGGTCATCAGCAAAAACAGGCCTTAACAATTGCCAGGGTTGAGGTCTCTAATGCAGTGCTTGTGAGTTACACGAGATTTATTTGCTCTGCTGGTTCTGCACATTATGTCAGGGATACTCAAAGGATTAATTATCAGTCCTGGTCTTCTTCACAGAAAAGTCTATTTCTTTGTTGCAATAGAGGTGTTTTCCTCTCTGACACACATATCCCATTAGGAAGTATTCTGCAGTAGATCATATTCTCCAGGATAGTTGAGATTAGTGAGTAATTATGAGAAAAAGATAATGTGCTTGTAGACTTTGCAAGTAATAGTTATAATAGTAATGCTGTAATTCATAGACATTGCACCAATAGAAAGTGTTGAAGCTTGTTAAATTAAAACAGTAGGGAAGTTTTAAACATACTTTTAATGAAAGCATTATGATCTGAGCACTAGGATAGCATTCAAGTACTCCAAAGGTTGTTCTCCTGGCTCTGGCACACTTGCTGGTTGTGCTCTTGAGATGATCCATAGTGTTTCACTGTTCATGAGGGAGATGCTTGAGAATCATCTGCTGCTACCAACCATGGAGCATCTTCTCCAAGGCTTGTGCTGCAAGAGCCTTAGGTATTTTGACTTCTGGGTCGCATAATCAGGCATTGTAAACCATGCCTGCCTGTAGCTAAAGCCTTAAGTGATGTGCCTTCATGAGGTGAGGATATGGGTGACAGTTACTAACATTTGCAAGAGACTTTGAAGACATAGGAGCTGTGAGAGTTTACACACCACTGCCAGCACAAACTGTCTAACACTTATTTCCTAAAATCTTTTCATCTAATGTTGACTGTCATTGTTATGAAGGGAGTTCCACATTGTGGAAAATAGTCACTGGGAAAAAAATAAGATGGGAAATAGAGAGTTTAGTGTATAAACATCAAATCTACAATCAACAACTCCAATGAACAACAAACCTCTATTTTGCTTTTCAAGCAGAGCAACAGAAACCATGATTCACAGATTTTAACATAGATCTGCAGGCCAACATGTTTGAGGACTGACCAAAATGAGCAGTCTTCAGCCCTAACCTGCAGTACCAATAGCAGGCACAAAGGTAAATCTACTCCCCAGGTGTCACAAGGCAGTTCCTTCAACTGAATGTCAGATTTTTGTCTTGGTCTTTCCAGCTAGGTGAGGGGGCAGACCAGTTAACTCCTTTAAATACATATCAAGTCCAACTAAAAGCAAAAATAAAGTCAGAAAAGGGAACTGGAATTCAACAAAACTCAACAAAGCTGAATAAATATTCAGCTAAAGCCAATTATCTTTGAGATATCTGTAAATCTATGTTTGTGAAGGAGACTTGGAAACAACTTTGGGTCATCCAAGACACTTGTTGATAGTCAATTTCAGAGATGTGTTACTTTGCTTGATGTTGAAATGTTTTGATATGGTTCAGAAGTTCCTGTTGCTTTTGTTGTATGTCTTCCATGAAATTGCCATCGTGGCTGATGAACAAGGTCATAGGACCTGCACCCCTGAGAAAACATAAAACATATGCTCTGCCTGGGGGACAATGAGG
>VYZU01048195.1:66723-119685 GCA_013401355.1 Ceyx cyanopectus | reverse complement strand
CCCCTAACATCTGTGATTCCGTGAAGGTGGCTGCAAAAAAACCCTTATGAATGCAGAATGTTCTGTTCCTTCGCAAACCTGCTCTGCAGCCAGTCTGGGTGCAGGACCTCCCTGGACAGTGATTTAAGTGTGTGCAGGACAGCCCAGCCTTAACCACAGAAAATAATTACACATTTAGACTCTCAAAACTGTTCAGAAGAGAGAAGTGCAACAGGTAACACTTACACTGTGCCATCCAGTCACCAGAGGGAGCTTAAAGCTCACAGACTGTCCCCACTGTCTTCAAGTGCTGTTTGCCTGTCCACTGAAAGTAACATCCAGAAGGTTGAAGCCTTTGAGGGAGAGCCCAGGATGTGCATATTCCTTGCACAAATTTCACATTACAAGAACACTGCTCTGGGTGAGTCCAGAAAGCCAGTGGCCAGCATCCCCTCCACACAAGGAGGTTAGAAACACACGTTGTGTTGGGAAGGTCCCCTTAAAACACCTACATATTCACTGGTTTTTTTCTGTCACCTTCAAATTCTTCTCTACGAAGCATCTGACAGGGATTTTAGAAACTGTGTGGTAATGATCAGGTGCTTGAGGTTCTCAATCTTATGGCACATCCAGGACTGAGTCCTCAGTAGCTGCATCTTTCTAGTGCTTTGGGCAGGCAGATGCAGTCTGAAGGAAGGTGTTGGCACAGACCAGTGAAGCAGAAAAGTTGTCCAAATCATAGGCACAAACACATTTTTCTGGTGTAGTGTAAGCATGCTTCAGCTTTCTATGCAGGGAGTGACTCCAGCTCTGTCTGTAAAAAATCAGTTCTGCCAAGAATGAGTCCCTCAGTCTGCATCAGATGCACCAAACCTTTCCAAAGTCAGGCAGTGATCTTCAGTAAGAAGAGATTAGAATCTTACAGCCTTGATCATTATTTCCTTTCATAGACTAACATATCACCCTACATTTGATTTTTCACTTTTCGTACAATAAAAAAAAAAAAGTAAATAAAAAATGCAGAAGGCATAAATGCAACAAATCAACCTCCAAAAAGGACAGGTTCCTCAACACCCATGAGCATGCTGGAAGGTTTTTAATGAGCTTTTCCACTCTTACTGCCTGCAACCATCCTTTTGTATTATGGGAAAATAAAAAGCAGTATCAGACACAGCAGCACCATTTAACGCCCTAAGTTTATATATTGCCCCTTGGTTTCCCCTCACTCTCTTCAAATTAACCCATCTTTGTTTCTTCCTTATATAACATGGTTTTCTCATTTCTGATTATCCTCCAAAAGTGATTCTGTTCAGGCAGTTTCATGCTACTCATCACAGACACAGAAAATACAACAAAAATGTAGATCAGAAGTGCCATTTTCTTAATTCTTTTAGATGCTAGAGAATATTACTTACTTGTGGCCAGTGACAGCATCTTAACTTCAAACACTGAAGTGACAAAATTCTTTTTATCATCAGCAATTAAATAGTTTTTAATTTAAGCATGATTTAGTCAACCACTTTGTACTGCATCATATTTCTTCAAAGAAAAATCCTGTCATCAATTAAGGATGGGATGAACAAATTTCATTCCTCACAGAGAGAAAAGTTGCTAGAGACAAACTGAATTTTTCTACTCACTTTTCTATGGCAAGACAGCACTGAATACAACTGAATTTAGCATCTTTCTAAAATTAAACTGGTGGAAATGTGCAAATTAGCATGTCATAAAGAACAGCCACACACACCTCCAGATTTTTGGTGCACTGTCTCTGTGTTCTCTTCAGCAGCAGAGTGTTTTCAGCTGACACCCACAGTACTCCCACCTACAAAAAAGCTCCCCTATGAACAGTGCAGCCTAAACACTTGTAGGATTATAGAAAGGCAAACATGCCTAGTAAGAGAATTTTCTTGAGTTTAAAAAAGATCAAATTGCTCCTACTAAAGCCAAGAAGGAACTTTCTTGCCAAAGGCAATGTTTATGTCTGCAAGTTCAGTACATTACAAACCTGACAAGAGTAGAAACAAAAATCTAGGATTTCTGCTGAAGTGTGACTACAAAAAATTCACCACACACTCCAAACTAAGCTTCCCCAGATATGTAGGGGAATCTTGCCTTTTCTGAAGTCAAGAGGGACAATAAAACTGTTCCTGAACTTGGGTCTGTGGACTGTTAGATCAGCTTGTTAATTAATAAATCAATCAATCAATAAATCATGTTAGTTGTCAGATTTCTGTATGTTAAACAAAAAAAAATGCCTTAAGAGAATTACTCCCCAGCAAAATTTTACCATATAGGATATTTATAGAAAAGAAACAGATTCTCAGAATGAGATTCCAAGCATAACTCTACCAAAGTTACATCATGCAATGTGGCCCAAGTCTGCATTGCCCTGACTTCTGTGCCATCAAGCCATGAGTTCCCATCTCAGTTTTACCAGTAACTCTCCTCAAGTGTTTTATTTTTTCCTACAGTATAGACACAGCAGAATCAATAATTGTTACCTGCCTTATTAAAAGGTAATTTTAAATACATAAGGAAAGTTTTCCCTTGTGTTTCCCCTAAACATCTTGTGCTCCCAACTGACTCCCACTGCCTCTTGTCCTGTCACTGGATGACACTGAGCAGAGTCTGGCTCCATCCTCCCTACACTCACCCTTAACATATTGACAGACACTGCTGAGCTCCCCCCTCAGTCTCCTCTTCTCCAGGCTTTTATTGTGATTTGAATGATTTCAAATCCAGAGTGCCCACTATTTTTCAGCATATATGGAACAAAAAGTGATGGCTCCCACCTCCTACACATCTACTCACTTACGTCTTGCTTTCCTGCAGACAACAATGGGGAAATAAAAGACTTGGGTTTTTTCTTCATATTTTACTTTGTATTTTTGAGCTGAAGTACTTTATTAAGTCTTTCACAAGTAAAACAGGAGATTAATTGTGGTTTATGATAAGATCTATTCTCAGTTTTGAAACGGTCTTATAAAAGATAATATATATATATACACACTCTGAGTAGAGCCAAAGATACATCAAAATGTTTTCTGAGATAAGACTTCTACTCCAAGACAGCAACAAAAACTACTGAGATATTACTTCTCTAACAACAATTCAACCCTAAAATATCAAGTATTACAGGTTCTCTACTGAAATTAGCATTTATTTATGTGCACAATACACTTAGATATGTGATTCATGGTAATGAGTCTGCAAACTGCTTCCACTGCTCAGATCTGCTTCTCAGCATCAGAACAGGTACCCAAGGCTTGTTGCTTGAAGAAAAGTGCTTGGGATTTGAAAGGCAAAAGGGAGGAAGGTGGAGTTTTTGTTCAGGGAAGCAGGACAAATTGGAACAAGAGAGGCTGAGAGAGCTGGGGCTCTTTAGCCTGGAGAAGAGGAGACTGAGGGGGGAGCTCAGCTTCTACCTCTTGGTTACTGTTTTGTTCGTACCTGCAGTTAGGACACTGGTAAAACCACTAACAACAAACATGAGAAATGTCCTATAATGGATATTTAGCCTCCAGTAGTCTGGTTCACCTGCCTCACACACACCCCCCAGATGTAAAAGTCAAAAGCCATCACTCCATGAAAGATTTAAATTGAGATACTGACACATTTTGATTTCTGAGAGTTTTAGGCTTTGCCTCCTATCACAAAAGCTTTTCCTCCCACCAAGCTAATGAAGAAAGGCAGACCCAGAGGGCAGCCAGCTTCCCTGCCAAAATTCAGGTTTTTGCACTTCCTCCCCCATCATTCTTGCTAAAATTTAAAAATAATAATTTTATCCCATCATAGTTCTTTAGGAGGAGCTGATTAAAAGTGAGACAAGGGAGTTCTTAAAGTTTCTGAAGTTAGTATCTAAGTTTGATATGGAAAACTCCTTTAGCTTAGCATAATTTCAAAATGGCACAGCCTAAAACACCTGCCTTTATTAAGGGGTTGGAGCTGTTAAGGGATTAATGGAAACTTACAGGCAGACAAAACAAAATACACACAAAATACAATATCATGTAAGCAAACACAAATGTAGCTACAGAGACACGAAATCAAGGTTTAGCAAAAAAAAAGACTAAAAGAATAGAGGCCAGAGGAGGAAGCTCATCACCTAAGCCAGCCTGGAGGATAAGGAAGCCAAGAGAAACTATGAAAATGAAAATAATTTTGTCAAGTGAGTAACTTTCACTCAAAACTAGGAAAAAAATTAGGGACTTTCACTGAGCACACCTAGAAAAAGCTACTTTCCCTAACACCTTGCCCATTATTGGGAAATATTTAGAATAGGCAATTTTTAAGACTCCCATAAAGTTAAGTACCTGAGTTCACTCTAAGAAACTTGTATAAAAGCTAAGGCTCGAGTTCTCAGTAGTCTCAGGGCTCCATATACTTCCTGAAAAATGACTGTGAAGAAATGTGGTCAGAATTACAGATTTTATTCTCAGCTCTGTTAGAGGGAATGTTATTGTAATACAAACAGAATAGCTCCAGAAACAATATTGTCACTTCTCTTGATATTAGATTTTAATATTTATATATTCCCCTCTAAACAATTCATCATCCTGAAGCTACCCAACATCTGCTCTTGATCCCACTTCAAACAACCTCACAAAAAGGCTTTGCAGCCAAGCCTCCTTAATTCTCTCAGGAAGGAGTACATTTGGGTTTGAGGTTGGGCCTTTGTTGTTGACAGGTAAGGAAAGCACTATTTGTGTTTTCTTCACCAGAGAGCCTGTCACTGTTTTGTAAACTGTTTGCACATCTTCTCAATAACAAGATCCAGCCATCTGGGAAGCTACCAAAAAAAAAGCCTCTCTGAAAGCAAAGTGAAATAGCAGCAACATCCTAAGCAAAGCAAATAACAGCAGTCAGTGAGTGAAGGGCCTGTAGAGCTGGCTGGAGAGAAGCCCTGTGGAGAGGAATATGGGGGTCTTGATAGACAACAAGCTCATCATCAGTGAACAGTGTGCTAGAGGGACAAAGAAAGCCAGCAGGATACTGGGCTGCATCAACAAGGACATGACCAGCAGCGATAAGTGGTCATCATCCAGTGATAAGTGGTCATCATCCAGTGATAAAGTGGTCATCGTCCCACTCAGTGCTGGTCAACCCAAACCTTGAGTATTGTGTTCAGTTTTGGTCCTCACCATACAAAAAAAAGATGCAGCCAGGCTGAAGAGGGTCCAGAGAAAGTCCACAAGGATGATCAGAGGACTGGAAGAGCTGCTATATGAAGAAAGGCTGAGAAAACTGGGTTTGTTCAGCCTTGAGAAGGTAAGGGTTAGGGGAGACCCCATTACCATGAATCATCACATCAANCAACCAGAGCCTGGGATTTTGAAGCTACCCCCAGCTGCTTGTAGAAAATTACAGATTTTATTCTCAGCTCTGTTAGAGGCCTGTATAGTAAACATCTACTAAAATATCTCCAGAAACAATATTGTCACTTCTCTTGATATTAGATTTTAATATTTATATATTCCCCTCTAAACAATTCATCATCCTGAAGCTACCCAACATCTGCTCTTGATCCCACTTCAAACAACCTCACAAAAAGGCTTTGCAGCCAAGCCTCCTTAATTCTCTCAGGAAGGAGTACATTTGGGTTTGAGGTTGGGCCTTTGTTGTTGACAGGTAAGGAAAGCACTATTTGTGTTTTCTTCACCAGAGAGCCTGTCACTGTTTTGTAAACTGTTTGCACATCTTCTCAATAACAAGATCCAGCCATCTGGGAAGCTACCAAAAAAAAAGCCTCTCTGAAAGCAAAGTGAAATAGCAGCAACATCCTAAGCAAAGCAAATAACAGCAGTCAGTGAGTGAAGGGCCTGTAGAGCTGGCTGGAGAGAAGCCCTGTGGAGAGGAATATGGGGGTCTTGATAGACAACAAGCTCATCATCAGTGAACAGTGTGCTAGAGGGACAAAGAAAGCCAGCAGGATACTGGGCTGCATCAACAAGGACATGACCAGCAGCGATAAGTGGTCATCATCCAGTGATAAGTGGTCATCATCCAGTGATAAAGTGGTCATCGTCCCACTCAGTGCTGGTCAACCCAAACCTTGAGTATTGTGTTCAGTTTTGGTCCTCACCATACAAAAAAAAGATGCAGCCAGGCTGAAGAGGGTCCAGAGAAAGTCCACAAGGATGATCAGAGGACTGGAAGAGCTGCTATATGAAGAAAGGCTGAGAAAACTGGGTTTGTTCAGCCTTGAGAAGGTAAGGGTTAGGGGAGACCCCATTACCATGAATCATCACATCAAAGGTGGCTCCAAGAAGACGGAGACTCCCTTTATCCAAGGAGTCAAGTGGAGAAGGAAATGGGTACAAGTTACTCCTAGGGAGATTCTGATTGGACTCCAGAAGAAACACAGCCAACCTCTTGAGCTGAAAACAAAGAGAATTTTATCTGCTGCTTCCTAAGTGGTTTAACAGAATAATTTGACCAAAGTTTCTTCCAGGAGCAAAGGCAAACTTTTTCATCTCTAAGCAGCAAAATTGCTTATGATGCAACACAGTGGAAAGTTATTGAACTAAAAATAAAACAAACCCCAAGTTTTTTTAAGGAACACTTGATGGGGCTGAAAAAGAACTGAAGACCATTACCAACATCTACAGCTCAGACCTAATACCCCCCTTCTACACCACATCTCCCAGCACATGTGGTTTTTATGCCACTCAGACACCTCACTATGCATAAAAACTGCTCCAAATGTTAGTGGATTCCCTCTACTAGGTCACTGCCCTAACTCAGGCATCAGTTCTACTTTGTTTTGTTTTGTTCCATGGAAACAATAGAAAGCAGAAAAGGAGATAGATATGAAGCATAAATTCCTTACCCTGTAAAACAGAAAAGGTCATGATCATAAAAATCCAGAATTCCACCCCTACAAGAAGCCAGGGCACAGAAGTGGAGAGTTTACATATAGCTAACACAGACAGACTTTTTTAGTATCAGAACAGAAATTGATGAAAATGGGAGTATTTTATTTAGCTGCTTGTGACAGCATCAGCTCAACTTAATAATCAGAGGATTTCTTCTACCACTCCATATGGAAAGCTGTTAATTAACTAATGAATACAGATTAGCATCAGGAAGCAGGTTAAAGGGAAGACAGCAGTAGGTACTGCCTGAAGAAGAATTATCCAGATGGAATTATGGACTAATAAAGCTCCCTTAAGAGCACACAGTATATTCATTGCCAATTCAGAACCAAATAGAAAAAGAAATCAGTGCAACAGTAACATGTCCAGTAAGTTTGAAACATCATCTTGATTAAAAAAGATGAATCCTACCTCTGTGAAATGATCAAGGAAGTCTAAGAGTGAAGAATTCCATCCTACTAGATTTTCATTTCATCAGACACTGTGTTTGCTTTTGGGAGATATCAGAATCTGCATCAATCCTCACATTCCTATCCTCAGCTCCTCACCCTGACTGTTGTGTGCTTTGGGTGTGCTCTAGACATTTGTTCTCAGCTCCCAAGTAAAAGTTTCATCAGCATGCCACAGGCTGCACATACTTATCTCCCAAGATGTCATCTTGAACCCTGTGCCTGTAAAATGCACCAACCATTCCAGTTCTTAAGCAAAAGGAGAAGAATCTATTCATACACATGATGGACTCTAAGTTACCTAGTACCACTCCAGAAAAAGATCCAGACAGCTTGGGTACAGTCCTTGCAAAAAGATCACCCTGCTGCTCTGAAGTAATAAAGAAAAGCACAATGTTAAATATTACAAAAAAATATATATTTGATATATAAATCAAATATGATTTGATGTATGGGGAATCTCCCACATGAAACACTGACAAGATATTTCAGTTTAATTAACTGGACATCACAATCTCAGTCTCCTCTTCTCCAGGCTAAAAAGCCCCAGCTCTCAGCCTCTCCTCAGCAGGGAGATGCTCCACTCCCTTCAGCATCTTGGGCTGGACTCTCTCCAGTAAATCTCTGTCTTCTCATCACTGGAATGATCCACTTGTCCAATTTCTTCCAACATGTAACCTGCCTTAAAATCTAGTCCATGTCCCTCTTTCACCCTTAGTAACAGTCTGAAAACCTGTCCCTCAGTGATGCCAGGTTGCAATGAGAAACTGAACTTCCTCGTGGAAGAAGGCCCTGAACTCCAAGAAAGGCAGGTCAAAAAAAAAACCCCAACCAACCATACAAATCAAATTATAAACCATTTGGTCTCAGAGTTTAAGTATACTGATGAGCTCCTTTGTGTTCTTATTCTCTAGGCTTATTTCAACACCTGAAAGAGTTGTTAGACTACTCAAGTTTAGTCTGGAACCTCCCTTGGAAGGTCAAGATAAGCCACAAATAAATTAGTACCCTAATTAGTACCTCTAAGAAAAGTCTGGCATTTTTAATATCAAGACAGTCTGAGTTACCAAGTAAATTGTACAGTGAAGGTAGATGAGACATTGGAGCCAAACTGACAGCTCACCACCACTAACAGGGGCAAAGCAGCCCTGTACATGTCCAACAATCTAATTTCAGTCCCTCCTGTGCTAGCTCTGCAACCTAAATGGCTGCACAGATAGTCAGTTCATCTTGCTAACCTGACAGAAATCCATTCCCTTAATTCCTATAGCACCTCAGCAGTAGGAATATGTTCAGCACAGGGTCACAAGGGAGAAAATGGAGCTGCAGGTAGGAACAGAACAGTCCTTTTGGTTTGTAAAGTGCAGAAAGATCAGCAATATCTAGGAGATCAGAACTAACATCTCTCTTACCAGACATATAAAAAAGTAGTTTTCCAAATTAAAAAATCAACTGACCCAGAACAAGAAAAAGAATTCTCAAAATACTTCTCAAAGATTTAAAGAACCCATAGTAATCCATACTTACCGTAAAGGAAAGTTAATTAAACACATTCAGGTTTTTTTTATTGGCATTTCTGAGTTCTTCTAGTCCATTATTCTTCCCAAGGCTCTATCTCAGTTTGACAAATACAACAGAAACCAGCACCATTCCCTGCTCCATCCTCAGATATGTTGCACCACCTCTGACACCTCCCTAGTCAACTATTTTGGAAAGATTTTTACTGTCATAGCTGCCAGACTGGCATGAGAAAACCTTGCTCAGTCCCTTCAGAACTCCCTGCCCAGTTAAAACTTGCTGCCACCTATTGTCAGACCCCTTAAGAAGAAACACAGAGCAATAACCCTAAGCAGTTCTCACATCTCTTCCACAGCCAACCCAGCTTCGAGCCCAATTCTGGGTCCTCTAGAGCAGTAGTAAATATCTCTGTTTTCCATGGCTTCCTCAGGAAGAGCCATCTAACTAATACTGTCAGATCAGGGTTGTCTTGGAGCTTCCAAAAGCAGCTATGGAAAAGAAAGAACAAGAAAAAACTAATGACCACAAGTCAGCTTTTGTACTATCAGAGCCTGGAGGGAGAGAGGAAGCTAGAAATTCAACAAGGGTCCTAACAGCTCTGTGCTTGCAGACCTGAGACATGGTTTTACCAGCATGCTCAGCACTTACTGCTCAAGAGAAGCACAAACATTGCCCATAAGAGGCCTGTGTCTTCCAACTGCATTCACATTTTCACAGTAATACTACATATTTCCTCTATGAAGCCAAACACTTCTGGTAACTACAGCACTGCATTGGTTTTAAAAACAAGGTCCACTGACAGGATGAAAATGTTCACTCATAGTTCTGTTTTACAGAGCCATGCAGAATCAAAAGCAGCTTGAAGCTTCAAATGCATCACCCTTGGAGAGTTTTGCATTTCCAAGTATGCATCACATGCTTGGAAAGTTGTTGTTTTTTCCTAAAAGGCTGAGTGCTTGTTACTAAGCTATCTAGTTTACTTTCCTCTTTGGAAACATAGTCAATGTTTGTCAGGCTTTGATTTCACACAGAGGAAGGTGGAAATGTTCAACAAAAACACTTGCAAGCAAAATCAATCACCTGTTGCTTTACAGCCAGGATGCTTCAGCTAGACATTGAAATGAAACTGCTCAGACTGGCCATGGAGCAGTCACTGCTAAGAAGCCACCTTTCTACTATTTGCTTGGTTCTTTTAAAATCCTTTTAATATCAACAACTTCCAAACTTTGGTTCTGTTGGAACCCTATTTGGCAAGATAAATTTGGGGTGGGGGGAGGCTTTCAGATGTGCAAGTGAGACCTGCAAAGACCACAACACAAAAAACTTCTGCGAGGAAGTCATTTTCCAAGGGTTCCAAGGATGTTTCAACGCTGACGGTCGCTACAGGCACTCGGCTCATGGCAGTTCTGAGCTTTGCCATGTGGAGTTTCTCTTCGTGCATCCACCGAGAACACAGAGAGCATCCACAGTCTGCACCAGCAGCTCGCTGGGAAGTAACGAGACCGGGGTTCGAAGCAGCGCTAATGGAAGCTTTGCTTCAGCCCCCAGCCACTCCCTGCTCCTCTACGGGAAAGAAAACTCTGGAAACTAGCAGCGCTCGGCTGAGGTTGCCTCCATCCCGCCCAGGGTGCCCGTCGCCCCCGCCGGGCCGGCAACCGAGCACCACCGCCCAGCGAGGGCCCCGGCACCCACCGCCGCAACGGAGGGAGAGTTCGCCGGCAACTTCGGCCGGGCTTTCCGAGGCGGACAATGGGCGGTGCGGGGGGCTCGGGACGCTCCGCCGAGGCGGGAAGCCCAGGGCGCGGGCAGTCGGCAGCTCGGCCGGGGCGTGAGGGGGGGGTAGAGCGGGCGGCACATGGAGGAGCGGCGCGGCGTGCGCGGCGGGGGCCGAGCCCGGCTGCGCGGTGACAGGGACGAGCCGCCGAGTCGGCGGCCGTCCGAGAAGAGGGGAGAGCGGGAGGAAGGTGGGGAGGGGACGGCGGAGGCGCCGCGCCCCGGCGGGCTGAGCCCCGAGACCCACGCCTGCGGGGAGGGGGGCGGCGGGAGGGGATACGGGAAGCGGGGGAGAAGGGGCGGCGCGGACGCCTCCGCTTTGAGACGTCGCTCCGGGGTGCGGCTGCTGCCGCCGACCGCCTCACCATCAGCACTTTGGCCGCGTTCTCCAGCTGGGCGATCACCTCGGGAGCCCCCCCCGCCGCCGCCGCGGCTGCCGCCATCATGGTCTCTCTTCAATGACGCGCCATGCGCTGCATTCTGGGACGAAGCGGCCTCGCAGCCAATCCCGGGAGCGGTGCTCCCCGGCCCGGAGGCGAAAGTGGCGGCGGTGCCGCTGCCGTAAGCGTGCCCGCCGGCCCGCCGCACACGGCCCCCGGCACCCCTGCGGCCGCGCACCGGCCTCCTTTCCCGCCCTCCAAGCTCCCCGTGGCCGACCGACCGCCTCCGGGGCGGGCCCGGCCGGCGCCGTGGGACCTGCGGAGCCCCGGGGCGGGGCCGGGTGCCTCCTGCCGCCCGTTCGAGGCCGGCGCACCTGACGGGGCCCGCGACTGCCGCCCTTCTGTGTGTAGGAGGAGCAGCCTCCCAGCGGGAGGGCAAGGAACTGCTTGATGGCAGGCAAAAAAACCCTCAATAAAACAGACGAAACTTAAAACAGATTTTAAATACTTTTTTTCCCCACACACACACATAACTCTACCTGTATGGATGTGAGTTACAAGACAGTGTCACCTCAGGAAACTCTGCTGGAGAGAACATTCTTACACACGTGTGCAAGCAAAAGGACTCTTGGATTGTGCTTTCACTGGCATTTTATCTTGGTTTAGGAGTTTGCCTTTTAAAGAAATGTGATGGTTTTCAGTTTCTACCCTGGAGCAGACTTGGGGCTTTGATGCCTTTAGACAAAACTACATTGGAAGATATAAAACTGCCTGTAGAACCAGGTTTGATTTCCTTCAGAGTAGGTCCCTCATGGTGTGGATCACTGAACAGCATCAGTTTCACAGAATCACAGCATGTTAGGGGCTGGAAGGGACCTAGAAGATCATCTAGTCCAACCCCCCTGCCAGAGCAGGGGCACCTAGACCAAGTCACCCAGGAACTGATCCAGGCGGGTCTTGAGTATCTCCAGAGGAGACTCCACAACCTCCCTGGGCAGCCCTTTCCCTCCCCACTGCTACAAGTGGGGTTCAAGTCCCCAGATCCTGCCACTGTGCTCTTTAACAGCAGTCAGGTGTTTCCAACCGAAGTTCTCCCATGCTGCCAACCTTGGGAAGACAACAGCTGACCTCTGTTGCTGAACTTGGGCAACATTTGTAACCTACCACCTAACTGAACAGTCTGATAGGAGTCTGGAGTGGTCACAGACTGGTCACATAAACCAACTGCAAATATACAGTGTTTCCATGCAGGTGATACTAAGTAATAATCAGAAGGAAAGGTCAAGGAAAGGGGATGACAGCAAAAAAAATACAACTTTTCTATTCAAAAGAATAATGCAAGTATTTTTCTCCATAGAAATAAATACTGAAGGGGGGCATGGAAGTGCTCACTCATAGGTGTGAGAACCTATGCCAATACTTGATTGTTGTCATGGTGTTTTTCCCTCAAATCAGAACTTTCCTACATGGCTGTTGCCTCTCATCCCACTGCCATGCATCTCAGTAGAGAGTTTTGCGCCACTTACTTGATAACCTCACATGTGGGAAGGAAAATCTTGGGTTCCCCTTCAAGCCTTCTGACTGAATAAAGTTCCCTCAGCCTCTCCTCACTGGACGTATGCTCCCATATGACCTACTGGCTTCATGCCTGTAAAAACAACCTAGTATGTCTTTACATAGGTAGTCTTGCTCACTGCTGGGGAGTTCTGGTTTAGCTTCATGTCTGTCAGGGCCAAGTGAAGTGCATGAGTGGGTCTTCATTTCCCTGACACCCTCACTAGAACTTTAGCATGTGCAGTTGTGTAGATTTACCTGAGCCAGGTCCTTTATCCTGTTCTGTCTTATCAGGAGGATGTCCTGAAAGGACCAATGTAATACATAACTTTGTCCCCAACCCTTTGTCCTGCATTGACCTTGGTTCTTCTGATGCCTGCTGGACTTTCTGTCTGGACCTGACTCATTACCTCACCTTGTCTGGGACTCTCAAGAAGACCTGCTACCAACCCAACCCTGGCCAAATCCTGTGGAACTGAACCCCAGTCAGCCTCAGTTCCCATCTTGGGAGTGGACATGCTCTTGTGCATAACATGATCCACTAGACCCTCCAGATTCCTTTTTGGGCAGTCCTCAGTCTGTACTGTTGTGCTGATTCATCTCAGGTAAGGACCTTAGGATCCATCCATCCATCCATCCATCCATCCATCCATCCATCCATCCATCCAAATTGCCTGTCTATTTGAACATCTTTAAAAGTACCATGTTGTAAATGTGTACAATATGTGCAGGTAAAGTCTTGCATTTACCAAATTCTCATCAGGTGCATCCTGCCCTCATTTCAGAAGGACTGAGTGGAGTAATCTGAAGTAAAAATGGCTATGTTCAAGCAGTCACATTTTCTCTCATCTATATTACAGCCTTAATGTTCTCTTGGCTAGTCCTAGAAAAGCTGATTGTTCATTTATCTTGTCAGAGTGAATGCTGAAGCTATTTCTGCTGCTGGCTAAAAAAGATGCATCACATTCTTCCCTATTTTTTGCAGTGTTAATACTCTTAAAATAGTTCAAAGCTTTTGGACTTGCTGCCAGAAAGAGTGTTGTCAGTAGTGGAGCCTGTGCTTCCTGATCTGGCAGTCCTCTAGCCTGCTTTCTTCCACAGCTGATTAACATCCAACTAGTGCTAGTTTTGGCTAATGATTAAAAGGAAAATGAGCCAACAGTTAGTAAAACAGTAATGGATTTGGGTTTTTTCTTCTGTTTTAAGTAGGTGTTATCAGAGAGACCTATGCACACACACAGTAACACTAGGAAAGATCTGTTGTAGTCAGGAGCATCTGTCAAAGTCTAAGGTAAGGAAATAGAAGTGACTGAGCACTGTTAGGTGGGATGAGGAAATCAAAGTAAACAGGGAAGCAAATCACTAGTATAAAAGCACAATGACAAGTGCAAGCTTGCAAATGCAAGCTTGGGAAGAATTAATCTTTTGTCATTCATTAGGTAGAAGCTTTTAAAACCATCTTATGAGATGTGCATCTTCATTTATTTCCCACTCTTGATTTCCTGGTGTTCTTCAAACTGTTTCTCTCCTGTTTCCCAAATGTCTTGAAGAGATCTCTTCCCACATAGCCTGCACTTAGTTTTTCAGTAGACTTCATTTCTCTGGCCAGGATGTTCCTGGGCTTCCTGCTTTAAGAAGGAAGCTGGAGAACAGAGAATGGCTGGAGAGGGGACAGCAAAGGGTTATGTAGATAATTAAGGGACCAGAACATCTTTCTTGAGAGAAAAGGCTGAGGGAGAGACTTCATTTTAGTCTGGAGAAGACTGAGGGAGGAATTTTATCAATGCTTACAAATAAATAAAGGCTGAGTGTCAAGGATGGGAACAGTTTTTTTTCTGTGATGGGACAAGAGATAACAGACACAAACTTGAACGTAGGAAGTTCCATCTAAACATGAGGAGGAACTTCACTCTGAGGGTGATGGAGCACTGGAACAGGTTGTCCAGAGAGATGGTGGAGTCTCATCTCTGGAGACATTCAAAACCTGCCTGGACCTTTTCCTGTGTGACCTTCTCTAGGTGAACCTGCCTTGGCAGGGGGGCTGGACTAGATAATCTCCAGAGGTCCCTTCCAACCCCTAACATTCTGTGACATCCAGTTTGCTTCCTTTCACAGGCAGCTTTTTCCTAACATCTGCCTTTGCTGGTTGGATTTCTACAACAATTCCTGCAATAAATTCCTGCAATTCTTTCTGTTTTATTGCTGGCTTTTCACTAGCACCTAGCAGAAGTCTATTCAGAGCAGTGGCTCCAGTACTAGCTGTTCCAGTTGTGATAATCTGTGATGCTTATCTCCAGTGACACAGGAGATCTCTCAACAGTGTGAATTACTTGATAGGGTCACTTCAAAGGATTCTGTGTAATTCCTTCAGACAGCCTGGCTAGATTTCCATACAAATGGCTTCAGTCAAGTTATACAGGCACTTAAGTCACTGTTCTCCTCTTGAGAAAAAGCTTCAGCCAAAATTACTGTAAGCAACTCTGGTAGCACCACCTAGTGCTCTTAGTACTTCCTATTATGACCTCAGTTCTCCATTGCCTTGGAAGTATGGATGGATGAGAGAGACTCAGGAGAGAGTATCAGGATGCAGAGACTGGTACTCTTCCTGGTATTCACAGAATCACATCATGTTAGGGGTTGGAAGGGACCTAGAAGATCATCTAGTCTAACCCCCCTGCCAGAGCAGGGGCACCTAGACCAAGTCACCCAGGAACAGATCCAGGAGGGTCTGGAGTGTCTCCAGTTGTGAAAATTGTTGTTGAATTGTTGAATTGAATGTTGTTGAATTGAAGTTGTGAAATTACCTCCCCTGGTCTCAACATCTGCATTATTTTGCATTATCTGACCCCACCTCGAGTACTGTGTCCAGTTTTGGACACCTCAGTTCAAAAAAGATAGAGAATTGCTGGNCTGCCCAGGGGGGTTGTGGAGTCTCCATCTCTGGAGACACTTAAGACCCGCCTGGATCTGTTCCTGAGTGACTTGGTCTAGGTGATCCTGCTCAGGCAGGGGGGTTGGACTAGATGATCTTCTAGGTCCCTTCCAGCCCCTAATTTCTGTGATTCTGTGATTCTGTGATTTTAGTGGCTTAGTCATTTCAAAATCACCTGGTGCACATACATTCCAGCAGGAATTTTAGGGTGTTAATCTCAGAAGTCTTGCAGGAAAAAAACTTTGTAACTTTTCTATTATTCCATGCATCAAAGTAATTTCATTTTTCCTCTTACAGTAGTTTTAATAATCTTTTATGGAATACTATTTGCAGATTTCATTAACCTGCTCTACTTTTTGTTCTCATGCCATTTGTAAAAGTATTAAAATCTATTTATAGGCTTTCCACCCCTCGACATGCCCATTTGGAATGTGGTCTATCTGGCAGAAATACCTCTATTTTTCAGCATTACCCCCTCAGGGACTTCCCTGCAGATTGACTTAAAGCAGATTATTACCTTACAGGCAACTCCATGAATGGATGCTTTCCTGAAAAATGCGTATTAATAAAAAAGATACTTGTTAGACATCAATATTAATTAGGCTGTAAGTAATGTGCAAGCTTACAGTGGGAACAATATATGAGTAACACATAACATAGTTAAATGTCAAGTTTTCATGACTGTTACTCAGCCATGTCTGCAGTATTTTCCACTGGAAACTGTTCTCACACCATCATCTTCATTTCCAGGTTCCTGAGATATTGTCAATAACATAGAAAGGTCAGGGGAGGCTCAAATTAGTCTTTTTAACCTAAGGGCATCTCTTTATCCAGTTTTTAAATGCCTGTATGAGCATCTTGCCACAAGATGGCCCCTACCTACCACAGCTCACACTCCTCTGGCTGCTGTTTCACAGTTGCCTTCTGTTTCTTACAGGGTCTGGGAATTCTGATTATTATATTTTACTCCACAAAAAGCTTTTCCAATATATCAGGCCCACGGGACATGATTTCCCCCAGGCTTCACAGTGACTATATGCTGAGTTTTCTCTGCTGAGTTAATGAGGTGATTGGACATCATCAAGTGAAGTTCTTTACACAGTTCACTTGTGATGGGAAGACTGGGCAGTGGCTAAAGCAATAAGATTTAAGATGAGGTTTTAGTTCTGTAGCAGCAGGTCCCTCAAAAGTGGTAGCTAAGGTGTTCTTTGAGGAGATGGCTACAGAGTCCACATGAGATTCCCATCCCAATAGATGAAATGACATTTCCAGAGCATTTTTCCTCTCCTTGGCTGCTGGAGTGGGAATGTTTAGATCAGCAGTTATTAAGGTTAGTACTTAATCTAGTGAGATCACAGAGGGCTCTCAGATCTCATCAGCATTAGTGGCTGCTGATGACATCTAGACTTCAGCCTTAAAGACCAAATCAACAAAATGGACATCAGTGCCTGAACTTGTGGTGTGACTTATTTTCTGCAGCCTTAAAATTACAGAGTCAGATCCCATAAGTAATTCTTATTGTGAGCTGGGTATCTTATCAGAAGCTTATATTAAATACAGTCCTTTGTTGAGGGAACCACCTGAGAAACCAAGTCTAATATACAGAAAAACCCCTCAATAGTTATGTAACCCATTTGGTACCTGTGGCCAGAGATTTTGCCTTAGAGATACTCCCCTGCTGGCAACTTCAGACCGTTTACCCTGGTTCTGTCATTAGTAATGAAGGAGGAGAGAGCTCCCAATGCTGAGATAATTCAGTATGTTGGTGGCATGGGGTCTCCACAGAGATGAGCAGTAGTGATCCTATCCAAAAGAGGGCAGCAGTTAAACTTCAATGGCCTGTTTTCATGTTATATTAAAAAATGTTTTTTTAGCAATGACAAATGTTGTTTCAAGTAGCTTCAATAACTGGGAACCATGCCAGAGTCTGACAGTGTAAGCTGATATTTTATTGATATTTCTCAAAAAGAAGTCAAGCCTGCTTGTGTATGTTGACACTCAGAAAATGCAAAGTAACATCTACATTCATAATAAAGGGATGAGGAAGCTTTATGTAAGAGTGAGGATGTTCATCACTTCATTGAAGCCAGTCATTTAGCTTCAGAGCCAATTTGAATCTATTAGAAAAGAGACTGGGGGGTGGGGAACTGAGATCTGAAGCTGTTTCAGAAAGTTTTCTCCCTGACCTTTTGTTTCCAGCTGCTGTCAGTACCAAGCTGCACCACAGCTCTTATCACAGAACCACAAAGTTACTCCAAGGCTCACTAGTCATCCTCTTCTCACTGGCACAGGCATTTCCTGCTGGTTCTCAGCTGCTGGAAAAGAGGTTTTTTTTTCCTGCCAGTAAATGTTTTCCATCTTATTTACTGATCCTTTTTTCTGCTGCTAAGACTTACACCCTCTGGCCAGGGAACCCTCCAGCAGGTCCTGGCAATCCTTGGCCCAGAGCCACAGACTCCTCCTAGTTGGAAGGAGCCCTGCAGGTCTCTAGAACAACCTCCTGTGCTGAATCCAGAACAGGCTGCTTAGGGTAGTATAAGGTCACCTCAAGGTGTCTCACAGCTGAGGTGGGGCAGGAACTAAAGCAGGAATGTGCTGGAAGCAATTTATTGTGCTTTGGCAAAACTACTCATCAGCTGATTCCTGACCCAGCTGTTAGAAATCCCTCCAAGCAATTACAATTTTGCTGCTTGCCACCAGGTTTCTCACCCTGTGCTATTATAGCCCCCTGGGCTATTACTGTCTGCACTGCTCAGCTACTCACTGTCCCTATGTTAGGCTTTCCCAGTTAATAGGAACAGAAAAATATCTATTTATATATATATTTAATATATATAATATATAAATATACTGGGGGATAGGACAGTAGTCCCAGTCAGTGTGGACATAAGCCCATTGGTACTGCTTGGCTTCAAGGGCAGTACCTTAGTCCTTTAGGTCTAAATTGGAATGCACAGTTGGAAATTTCCAAGAAATTATATGTTCTGGAAACATCAAATGAGCTAATCAGAGCAGTTAATTTTCATTTTTATAATTATAATGTATTACATATAGTACAAGCCTTTGGCCTTCTCACTACATATTTAACTTTTTTTTAAAACAAATTATTTTCATCATTTTTTGGAAGTATGACTGTAAACACACCAGTAACTTCCCCCAAAATATTTCCATTTTTTCCTAATCCTATAAATCAGTCCTGGATTTTAACCCTCTTATCTGTTAGATTTCATGTCTAGAAAACCAAACCAAAAAAACCCTCTTACCAGTCCTTCAATGTTGAGCTCCTTTCTAGCTCTGTTTCTCCTCTGGCTATGGAAAGGTATCAGTGCTCCCTTGGGAAAGGAGCTGGGTTGTGCAGCCAAGGTTGTGCTGAAAAAAAAAGCAAATAATAAAAAACAAACAAACCAACCAACCACCCTTAGCTACTCAATGGCATTGAAGCAGGAAAAAAAGACCACACATTCAACTCCCCCTTTTCTTTTTCTTTCCTCCTGGTATTTTTGACCCCCACTGGAAGTTTCATTGATGCTTAAGATGATTCCAGACCTGCTTCATGAAGCCCCATTTTCATCACATATGTAAAAATTTGAATTTTTACATGGACACAGGCATCTTTCATCTTGCAGAACTGAAATAAAGGCACCTCCCAAACCACAGGAGCTGACCAGTCAGGGCTTCTATCAGTCCATTTGAATTTCAATTATCCTTGTCACCAGTGTTCAGGTTCTTTTGCAGGGCTTGGGACCAGTTCCATGTGCAGAAAGGGACCACAGCTTTGCAGATCAATCCCTGTTTATTTTGGTAAGAATGAGACCAGGACTCTGTTTCCACCAAGTGCTGCTCACTGCTCAGAACAGAAACCAGAGGACATGGTTCCATGCTTTTGTTGCAGCAGATTTCCTTGCCAGGAAAAACATTTTTACCCTTTTTTTTCTGTGTGTGTGTTTTAATGGTTGCTATTTCCACATTAGCTATTCCTGAGATTATTTCCTGTAGGGAAGATGTAATATTTTTCATTCCAATAATAATTATAGTAACAGTTGCCATTTTCCACCAATGTTTCTGCATTTTGGAATAGAAACAAGTTATATGTTCTAAATTCCTATTTTCATTACAGTTCCTCTAGGAAAGTTTTTAAGGCAGTTATTTCATACCTCAAAAATTCCAGGGAAAGGAATTTTATCAGAGCAATTTTCCATCAAGTTCCAGGCTGTTTCCTGCTTCCTGCAGAGGTAACCTCATCCTTCCACTGCCATTTAAAAGTCAAATGTTCCTCTCCCTCATTTGGCTTTTGTGCTGCTTGGTTATAACTTTTACTGCATTATAATCTTTCCCTTCTGGAAACAGCAATTACTTACATTTTTTGAGGCAATTCTTCACACTTTTGTACATCCAGTAAGTGATGGTGGTGTTGTGTCTTTGCTGAAGCCCAGGAATGGAATTCCAGCAGCAGCAGGTTCGACCTTGACTTAGTAAGAAGTTAGGGTTACATCTCAAATGTCACCTGTGGCCTTCACCCATCTCACTACTTCAGAATGAAAGTACTCCTGCTTTCAATCAGGAAGCTGAGGGGGAGGTTGTTGTTTGTGGTTCTTTTTAAAGAGGTTTTTTTTATACAAACATTGAATTGATGGCATTTCTTGAAAGAAAATACTAGATGCTTTTTGGAGGAAGCTCACCAGAATTGAGAATGCTCACAGCCAGTCCCAACATATGGTGTGCTGTTTACTTGTCCAAATTTAATAACATTTACTCCAAGCTTCTGTTTACCCCCCAAAAAATCTCCAAAGGATGTGAGCTTCTACAGAGCACCCCATAAGCTCGAAGGAGTTTCAAATCAGTTCTTCTCTAGGTGAAGTGGGAGTTGGCTTCTGTCCCCTGCAGCACAGAGTTTCAATGGGCAGCACAGTCCCCGTGGAAGCAGCTGTTTCCTTCTGGGCTAGTTTCTCTGCAAAGATTCTGGATTTGCAGGTGTGTTCTTTCCATTTGAGAAATCAGAGGCAGGCAGCAGCCAGAAGAGGCAATGACAGTAGTTGTGGCTGCTCTGGGCTGCAGAGAGTGCCTGTGGTTGGATTTTATGCCATCTACTGACTCGCTCACACCATAGCAAGTTTTCCCCAGGCACCCTGCTCCTTATTCTCAAGGGCAATGAAAACAGGAGAAATTGTTAAGGCATCCAGAGATCCCACAGAGGTGAGATTTGGATCTCACATTTGTAGCTCAAACCCATCACTAACATTACAAAACCAAAGCCATTAGAAATTCTACCTTTAAACATGCAGAAAATACCATTTTCCAGAACACGTAACACATTTTAGATTTTGATTCAGGTTTTTAATAAATTGTGCCAGTAGAAGCTTTCAAAGGCCATGATATATCAATAAATAACAGTTAAATTGAGTTCCTGAGAAAGAACCTACCACATGAAAGAATGTCAGATAGATGCAAATAACAAAAAAAATGGCATTACTATATAAAAAAGCAGTAATACTGAATCTTACATGAACTGTCACAACACAAGCACTGCATACCTCAGAACATTCCTTTCATACAAATGTAAACAAATACACAATCATTTTTGTTTAGTTTAGGCTGATGAATTTATATGTTGTTGCTTAGATATCTAAACAATGGATAGGATATGCTAAAACATTAAAGGATAATATGTGGAATAATAATATATGGAAAAAATAATGAAGCTCCAGATTTAAAAATAAAATAAAGCAAAAACACATTAAAGGAGTGTTGTCCTCAAATGTTATTATGTCAATCACCTTAAATAGGACTGTTACACTAATCTGAATTAAGGATTTTTTGTGTGTGTATTTACTTATTTAGTTATATATAATATATATGCAAATATGTATGGCTTAATTACCTTTAGTATTCTGATATCACCTTGAATAATTTGCATGTATACAGATTTGTTTTTTTAAATGCATATTTTAACATAGTTAAAAATGGATATTTCAAAGATGTCTGTAATTTGACAGAAACAAAGGACTACTGTGCTCCATCAGAGCAACATGTTTACCTACAGCCAGAAGGACAGAATGACCTACCAACAACACCAATGTTACCAGCTGTCAGTGCCTCAGGTGCCAGGGTCCCGGACGGGTCACACTCAGGATCTGAGACCCACACACCTCCAGGAGCCAGCAGGGCCTGGACAACAGCTGAAGACCACAAAACCTCTAGTTCATTATAAACTCTGCAATCTGTTTTACAAAATTACTATTGGGTACAATCAGAAAAAAAGAAACCATCCACACAATACATTAGCAACACACGGATTAAAACGAGTCTCATTTTAGACCCTCAGTAAAAATGGATCCACAGGACCTGCCTGTGAATGGCAAGAAAAGGCTGTTTCAAATAGAAAAACACTGCTCATGCAACATTCTTCACACGAAATCATACCCAAATTGTCACTTGCTCACACTTTCTATTACACTCCGATAAGCAGAAGGAAATAAAGCAGCTTTAAGGTTATGTCACAAGTTTGAAATGTGGAAAATACATATAATAAACAAAAATCACGGTGTGAATACAATGGTATCAGTAAATTTAGAAAATTAGAGAGCAGTTTTTTTTCTTTTTTTTTTCTTTCTTACATTATTGCACAGAGACCTTTTATCACTTGTTCTTCAGCTTTATGCATCTTCCTAGGTGTGAAATAAGTGCTATGGATAAAATAAAAATGTAGAAAAGAAGAACAGCAGCATGATTTGTCAGTTAATCCCTATAATTTAGTAGGAAAGAAAACCCTGCTATAAACAAAATATAAGTGCTCTTTATTCATTATAAAATAACGCTGACAGTTGCAGAAGTCTGTAGATGTTAATCTGAGGGGGATGCTGACCTCAAATTAAAATAGGCCTAGAAATGATAGACCTGCTGGCCTTGCAGATTTTGGTGAAGACCAGGATTTCAAGTGTCATTATTAACAAAGTTATTTACAGTAAAACTGACCTGAACTTCCAAGAGTGCCATTTTTAGGACCTGGCCCTGCAAGCTTCTCACTCCTCAGGATGCCCCCAGCCTCACTGAAGTTACATCTGCCCGAGTGCTGCAGGATCAGCTCCTAAAGGATCAGTTAAAGGCCCTACTGGATTTGAGATTAGTCTTAGCTGGAGTACTCTATACAATCATTTACACATAAACGGGCTGACAAGCTCCGGTCTGATCCACCACACCTTTGTCTTCTTCATCAGACTTCTCAGCCTGGCCCACTTCCATTCCCGAGGGTTTGGGATACCTGAAGGGATACCCATTGTCATCGAAGAACCTCCGGAAGGTAAATTCATAAAAAGCATGTTCTGTGTGTTTGCTGTTGGACGAGGCCAGGGGATCCCAGGTCCTGGCGCTGTCGCCGCTGGCATCGTCCCAGGGACTCTCCTCTTCCACGGGGTCAAAATTGGAAGTGTCCATGGGATGGCTGATCTTTGGAACGTAGGGAGCTGGCTGCCTGCGGATATCGGTAGAGAAGTCCATGGAGTGGAAGAAAGAATGGGCCTTGATATCATCTGCTCCGTTTCTCCCAAGCCTGTCCTCAGCAGCACAGCAGAGCTTTGTGATGAGATCGGTTGCCTCGGGGCTTAGCTTGATCTGGGAGGGAATGTGCAGTGTGCTTTCCCAGTTTATCACCTGGAGGTTAGAAAGGTATTAAACGACCTCTACTATCGGAGACAGAATCCTTCTGATTGTCAACATCAACTTTACAGAAGTATTAAACACAACTAGTCAACCCACAGTCTGCCTAAGTACTTTAGAGGTTCAAGAGCCCAATGATTAGATTGCATTGGCTAGAAATTATTACATTAATGAATCAAGAAACACTGTTGGATCATAGAATCATAGATATTAGGGGTTGGAAGGGACTTAGAAGATCATCTAGTCCAACCCCCCTGCCTGAGCAGGATCACCTAGACCAAGTCGCCCAGGAACAGATAGTAGATAAAAGGAACTTTTCCTTTTAAGAAAGGCAAATTCCTTCCTGAATGCTCCCATAGTCAGACTGGAGAACATATTCAGTCTGCACATGACTTCATGGAATGACTTCAAGGTCATTTTGTCTCCAAAATGTAAACTAGGAAAAGTGGTCATGAGATACACCCTTTCTAAGAAAAAAAACCTACACGTTGCCAACTGCAATTCTCACTGGCATATCAGCTTACTGCAATCTGACAGGCACTTTAAGGAATTTACATGCATGAAGTCATGCTTAAGAAACCAGAATCCTGCTAAAAAAACCCATATAAAACTAGTAACTATCTATGTAGTTGGGCAAGTGAGTTCCAGCGTGATACTCAGTATAGTCATTGATGGGAAAGCATTTGTGCCTGCACAGAACTACTTAAAGTCAGGCTTTTGCCATCTCTACTTCATTCTCTAGTAAAACAGAAGGGGACAGGTCTGTGCATGGAGAAGGGAAAAGGTTAATATTTTGCTATCAGGTTGGAATTTTGCTTCACCTTACCTTCAGTTGGGTTTCTGTGGGGGTAGGAGCCAGGAAAGGAGGCTGTCCCACTAACATCTCAAAGAGGATCACACCAACACTCCACCAGTCACAGAGCTGAGTGTATCCTGAAAGGCAAGTGAAAAGGTTGCTCTGCCAACCAAGCACTATGTGTGTAAAGCTACTTGCAATTAAGCATCAGAACACACAGCACAGGTTTCCATTTCTCCTCAGTTTGTGACCTATAAATGCACCTCCATCATAAAGCTGCTTCTGCTTGCTCAACTAGTTTCTATTGCTGTGATCTAATCCTGTTGTCTGTGGACATTTCTGAACAAATTTAATTCTCAACAGAAATGAGCAGTGAGATTGTGTAATTACAAAGAATGACCTTTTTTTTAAATTTTTTTTGTGCCCTGTCCCACAGCTACATCACTACACAGCACAAAATGGGCCCCAAAGAGTAACAGAAAGGAGAAAAAACAATTTAAATCACTTAATTGCTGTGACAAGACAAATAAGGTATGTGCTTGAGATCTCCAAAAAAGAATGGAGGTTGTAAACACTGATTTAAATGGGTATTTGTGTCATCAAATGATGCAGGATGTTGAGAAAGATCAGGCTTAGGATTTGGCTTGCAAACAACTTTGAACATCTAATCTTATTACAGAACATCTCTGTTCTGCACAGACAGCCACAATTACTACCTAAAGTCCTTAAACCAAGCTTTGGAATGCAGGCTGCCCAGGGCATATTGTGGAAGACTTTTTGTTGCGTTTCCCCAAGATTCTGCTGCTAACCTGGAGGACATGTTTCCTCAAGTTTACATCAATCATATTTAAGTGGCCCATCTGAATCTGTGATACAGAACCATCAGCTACTTGCTGGTCAATGTAAACTTGCTGGTGGTCATATTTATACCGCCTGAGTACAGATAATCTGCTTTAAACTTGGAAAATATCACTGCCAACATCATCTGACACATTTATGAGCAGTCTCATTTAAAGGACTCTGAGTGTGGATATCCCCAGACACACAAAGTATGACCACCATCAATGTCAGCAATGTGATGGTCAACAGAGGAGCATTCTTAATCTGAGCTAAGTGTTTGAGGCCTTCAGAATGACAATCTTCCAAAGCAGCAAGCTTATCTAAGGTTAAAAAACCCAACCCCAACCAAAAATACAAACTAGAAGGTATTTCAAAGCAACTATGTTCACTTAAACAGGAGAAAAATACAGGTTATCTACCTTTTCGAAGCAGGACTTCAGGAGCAATATAATTAGGGGTTCCAACTAATGAGTGGGCTAGACATCTCTGATGCTGCTTCTTAGCCCTTTGTTCCAATGTCTTCAGCCTATCTCCACATCTACAATTGGACACATCATCCCAAAGGTCACTGGGTTCCATGCTGTCTTGTCTGATATGGCTCCCTTTCAAACGGGAGAGAAAGTTTACATTCACAGTCATAAAACACAACATGCAAAGAGAAAAGTATCTCAGCTAATTGTGCCATCTTCTACTATCACTGAAGAACAGCATTTAAACTTTAAGCCCAAGGGATTTCCTTCTGCCTTGCCCTTCACAACTGGCTTTCCATGAACAGCAAAATGTCTCAGTGCAAGGACACATTCCCATATGGGTGATACAGGACAATGGAGTATATTTACATTAGCTACCTCAATTGCTTATGACCCTTTTTGCCAACAGATGCCAATACCAGTAATAACAGTGCCATACCAATGGCACACACCAGAGGTGCATGGACTACTTGAAATCTGGGATAAAATTATTTCCCCATCAAAAGGGACCCTCCAAAGAAACATAAACTGAAAAAATGCTGCTAATGCAGCGGCCAGCCACATTACTGGAAACAAAGGACTGGGAACAAACTAACTGAGCAGGTCAGAAACAGACACATCTTGTCATCAACTGTTTGTCAATGTACATATCACATGTGTTTTCTGAGCTAGCATTTCTGCCAAGAGGTGCATTTTTGTTTCAAAACAAATAACACGGTATCATCACAAATAAAATGTAAGGGCTTTACCTTTCTGATAGTATTTTGAATTGTGAGTCCACCTGAATCCAGTACACAGTCCAAAGTCAGTCAGCTTGATATGCCCATCGAGGTCTATCAGGATGTTGTCAGGCTTGATGTCTCGATGAATAAACCCCATTTTGTGCACACTCTCTATAGCCAGAGTAAGCTCAGCAATGTAAAATCGAGCCAGACGCTCCGGAAACACCTCCATCCGAATCAGCAGACTCATCATATCCCCACCAGGGATGTAGTCCATCACAAAGTACAAGTTGTCTTTGTCTTGGAAGGAATAGTAGAGTTTCACCACCCATTCATTGTCTGCCTCAGCAAGAATGTCCCTCTCTGCTTTGACATGAGCCACCTGGTTACGGTTGAGCACGTCTTTCTTCCGCAGGGTCTTCATGGCATACAGGGCGTGGGTGTCTACTTTGCAGGCCAGGCACACTTCTCCAAAGGCACCAATGCCCAGGGTCTTGATTTTCACAAACATAGATTTGTCCATTTTGGCTCTTTTAAGCCTGTTGTAGTTGGACTCCTTCTGGTAGAGAATCTTCCTCATTTGCTCCTGTTCTGCTTCACAAAGGCCGGCCTTTACAAAGAGAAGCAAACCACAAGAGCTAGTACTGCTACTCTGGGCATTCCCAAAGCACATTTCTCAGAAACATTAACCAAGGACTAGAAAAGACATATTCACATGAGGCATAACCTCGTGTCTGCCTGCTGAGGTATTTCTGAAATACTGGCAAATTCACTGTGCCCTAAGTGGCCACCTGAATCTGCCGTGTCTGACACTGCTCTGCTTTTCTCATCTGACTGAAGGGAGAGCCCTGGGGCAACAGTCAGAGAGGGGAATGGAACACAACCAACCTGAGTGTGGGATTTGGTTTACACCTTTCAAATATGCACTTTGCCACTGGGCTCCACTGTGTGTATGTGCATTAAGTACAGCTTTAAGTTAAACTGAAGCATAAACCTCGATGCACAGTCCACTTTGTTCACAAATGGTTTTCTGGGGCAACTTTGATTAGTGCCTGATGAGCAGGGGCAAAGGAGGGGGGTGGAAGGGGCTGAAGCTGGCAGATTAGCAGGTTAGAGACCCAAGCATACATCCACATGGCTGCTACTTTGATTTAATTTCACATCTGTAGCCTAGGTCTTTAAAGATTAATATGGGCAGCAAGACTATGCAGTATAAAAATGAAATTCATAGGAATAAAGGATGGAGGAGGTCTGCAGAAACTTGAAGAGCAGGTAGGATGAATTTTCGTACTGAAGACAACAGCCAAATCAAATCAATACTATTTTTAAGGCAATTACATCAACCCATAATAGAGGAAGTGTTTACTCTTTTAGAATAATCACTGTGTTGTGTTATTGGTTAATTCTAGAATAATGTGATATTCAGATAGGCAAAAATCTCCTGAGTGCATTACTCCATCCAGTGATGAGGTTGCTAGGGAAATAAGTTGTTTCTGTTTATGGCTGAATTATGTCTGAGTGATGAAGTCAGGGAAAGCTGAGGAGTCAAAAGAGAAGAACTAATGCAATTAGCTGCTGGTTTACTTCTCTAGAGATCATTTCCTATCTCAATCTGAGGAAGACATTCACAAGCAATGCAATGCAATCTGTATGTGCACTGAGGATGAACTATTAACTGTCAATAAAATGCTGACCTTTCAAGAGATTTTAGAAGCATATTAGTTTAATTTTAGCCTCAACAAACAAACCACTGAATTTTCTGGAGCAATGTGAGCATCAAATTAATTAACTCTGGAAGCTGACTGTGCTAGGAAAGATTGAGTAGGTAATTATTATCCATTATGCATTAATAATGACTTTCCTTAGCATTTATCCTTAAACACAATGGTAGACTCATCGTATTCTAGTCATGCCTGGGAAAAAAAAAAAACAACCAGCATCTTCCACATTTTAAAATTAAAACCAAAACTGCCAGATCAACCATCAGAACTTGTCAGCTTTGTTTTAAACAGCCCTATTAAGTGAATCAGCTTAGGTTTGAGAGCTACAATTAGGCACAAAAGTTCTCTCACTCAAAATGCACCTCCATGAGACCTGCTTCTAGAACAAGTTCCAGCAAGGGTCCCATGAGGCAAGCTGGCCAAGACATGATTATATGCATGATATTATTACTTCATGTGTTCAACATTATTACTACATGTGTTCAACAGACAACTTCCAGTCAAGTATTATGTAATCATCTTAATATATGGCACAGTGAATATACTGCCAAGTTGAACCATGGCTCTGGTAAATGAGTAGCTATCATGGAACAGGGAGGAAGAACTGGACCAAAGGAACTGGAACAGGTTCCCCAGGGAGGTTGTGGAGTCTCCATCTCTGGAGACACTCAAGACCCACCTGGATCTGTTCCTGGGTGACTTGGTCTAGGTGCCCCTGCTCTGGCAGGGGGGTTGGACTAGATGGTCTTCTAGGTCCCTTCCAACCCCTGACATTCTGTGATTCTGTGAAAGGGAAACCCCTTTTTCAGAATTTTGCATGACCTGCCACAGTATTGCCAGAATTTTCTCACACTCAGATTTGGCTTCTGAGTTTTTGCCTAAGCAAACCCAGTACTTTTCTGCTTTGGGGGGTGTGTGTGCACGCTTCATTTTTCTTTTCTGATATAAAGAGGTATTATTGATCATCTTAGGTTTTTCCAACAGCCTCCCAGAACTTCACCCAAACTTTTAAATAATAATAGATATATATCTGGTGTTGGATACCTACCACTCCCCATGGAGCCTGCCTTTATAAATCTTTTGACTGATTAAAAATAATCAATTTGACCCCATTAGCTTTTAGTAGAATAAAACAAGAATTACTTTAGCCATTTCTTGCTCCAACTGTAATCTTCTGTTTATTTTCTGCTGGTAGGTCTTGATGACATTTTCCACATGTTGCTCCATGTAGAACTTGAAGGCAAAAGGTGAGTAGCTCTTTATTCTGGATTCTCTCTTTTCCTCATCTTTGCCATTTCTTCTCACGGGCACCGGTGATGTCTGAATCTGCTTTTTATCCTTGCTTGTTTTTTCAGCTTTAGTGTTCTTGCTGCTTTTATCATTTCTCTCGCTGCTCTCCTCAGCCTTGCTGCACGTTGTACTGGGGACTACACGCAGGGTCTGCTCCATACCCATGCACAAGCAGTTGATATCAAACTGCTCAGAGCTCCCGGGAAGTAACAAATGCTTGGGGTATGGTGGTGGCGGACACCTCAGCTCCTGGTTCCCGTAATCCACTTCCAGCTGATAGGCATTAGCTGCTCCCACAGCTGGCATGTGCTGCTCAATGATCTCCAAGCCATCCACAGCTGGTGCCTGAGCAGGTAACCAACCAGGATGGGAGGGTCCCACTGCAGTCTGAGGCTCGGGTCTCATCACTCTCATGCTCTTGACTGGCTGTAGAATATGGGCAGACGTGACTGCCGTGATGGTGTTTGGAGATGTAATGGAAGGATCAGGTTTTCCTGGAGGAACCTGTCTTATAGACACGGTCACTTGTGGCTGTTGCTGGTGGTTGTTAAATGAGTTTGTTCTGCTTGGCACTGTGGCATCAGGCCTGAAGGGTACGTGTTGCCTTGGAGATGTTTCTATTCCTGGGTTTTGTAAAGAATCTCGGCGTGATGGTGTTGCTGCCTGCCACTGCTGAACTTGAGGATTGTTCATGTCATAGAGGTCCATGTTCAGGCTATTTCTAGATGGAGTCAACAGATTTTGTGGCGGACTGTCTGAAAAATCATTAGCAAAGGCTGGACCTCTGGCTATCACATGCATCTGATGAGAAGAAGGACTCGTCTGTTTGTGATGAGAATGTGATATATACAGGCCTGCCGGTGCCTGCTGAAATGCATGACCAGAATTATTCTGAACAACTGCTCCTTTATTTGGGAGATTGGTGTATCCTCCCTCCTGCTGCAGTTTGTTTTGGAAGGATGGACTCCGCTGAACCCCGTAGCCCATAGGCTCCCCCTGCACCATCATGTGCTGCCTGCTGTAATGCTGGCTGTTGGAGCCATGGGACGTCTGCAGCTGCAAAGCTTGACTGCTGTGATTAGCCACTGGATAATTCATCACAGAAGACTCAATATTAGCAGGGTATGTTTTCTGCTGATGGCTTGTTGGTGTGCTGTGAGTGCCTACCCCGGAGGGTCGCTGCACGGGAGCATTTATAGCTGTTGACTGCGAAGTAGAGATTAAATAGTCCATGTATGGCCTTGGAACTTCAGCAAGCATATTTGCACCTTCTGCTCCAAAGCCTGTCCCTTCATAGGCTGCATTGCTGATCTGATGGTAGGACGGAAAAGATTCACTTGATCCTTCAAAGCTTGGCCTGCGAGTTACATTATTTGGCACAATACCCTTTCCTTTGTGAAAAGAACACAGAAGAATGTTAGGAAGTGATTCAGGTGAACCAAATACTTTGCATTACTCATCCACCTATACATAGACATACACAAACACACACAGACACTGCACAGGGAGTATGTGTTGTAAGAACACCTTCCAAAACCTAAATTAAGCACTCAGAACATTTAAAGTTATAGATGCCAAGTGCTACTATTGATAATGAGCTACTGGCCCACAACACTGCTCATGCCAGGAAACATCAGGGAGTCCTATCAAATCTTGAAAATAGCAGCACAAATTCCTGAACTATGAAATCATCAGATTACACTACAGCCTGTTTTTGAAACCTGGACCCGTGTTACCAGTCATTATTCACTGACAGGAGGAAGCTCCAGAGCAGGGGGTTAAGTACAGCAACAACGGGAGAAAAAAAACTCCTGGAAGGACTGTCAATACAACTTAAAGTCAACATTGCTCTAAGCTACTAGGTCATCACACAGTCCACAACTTCTGTACAGAGAACTCACTGCTCATACTGGGAATCTGTTTACAACTCTCTGCTCCATCATTCTCCTCAAAAATCCTTGTTTCCCTCCCCTTCATTTACAACAAAGGCATCATACAGTTTGTCCTGTGTTCTTTCCAATGTGTTTGACACAGAGCATCCCCTCATGTTACTCATCTTCCATCTGTCTGAAAGGCAAATCTTTCAGGGTGTCAACATGTTAATCTTAGCTTGAAGAATGTGCAGAGACAAGATGGCATCATTCCTCCACTGGAAGTGTTAATGGCACTTTTCACAGTTCTTTGAGCTAAAGACAAGCTGCAGGTGTATAAAGCACTGGCTGGCTGAAGAAGACAAGGGGATGCTCTGGGATGTTGCTATTTTTTTGTTTCACTTCTGATTCTTTAGCTTTCACAAATCACAGGTTTTGTTGACTTCTTGCCTTGACACATAAGCTTGGCTAGATACAGGCACTCAAGGACATACACATTCCTAAGGTAGGTCTAAACACCATCTCTGCACACTGAAGAGGCTGCCTCCACTCTAAATGACACATTCATGAACAATGCAATGTTGTGAAATGGTAATCAGTATTCTTTAAATTGAAATCTACAATCAGCAGCTCTTTTTCCTATGATAACACAAGGCGTAATGAGGTTGGTGCTTTTAACAGCACTCCCTGATAGCTCATCTCTTGGGAAGCTGAGATGCACTGATGAGGCTGTGGCAATCCAAAGCATCCTAAGAAGTGGCTGCTGTGGTCTGGAGGTGGGAGGCAGTCAGATGGCCCATTTGTCATCCCTGTCAGTAGGATTCATGCTGAGCCTCAAGGGCAGACTGTTCCATATCAGAGGCCAAGAAGGAAAGTTGCAGCAGCAACTGAGCTCCTTTGGGACACATACTTCAGCTGTGCAAGGAATCTTGCTGATGTCAAGAAAGCTATGAAGTCCATTTCCTAGATTTGTGTAGAATTCTGGCCTGAGAGGGGACTGTTTGGATGTGTGAAGATATCAAGTGAGGTAGCTGCAGATGATTTTTTACTTCACACATTCCTATCTGACACAGTAACTGTTATGATTATCTCCTGCCTGTGAAGGTTTTAGATCAGTGTGTATTCTTCAGATTAATCAACTATCCTCATGGGATCCTCTGCTTCTATACATAACTCTGTCACACAGTAATCTTTTTTTTTTGAGTCTTGCTGAAACTTATTAGCTTTGCTACTGAAGTTAAAGCAGGACAAAAATTAATAAAGTGAAATTCTATTTCCATACATCAATACATGGAATTCAAAGGCAGAAGATTTCAGTTCTCAAACTGCAACTGAAAAGTTCTTAAGTGGCACATCCTTCCTGATAAACATGAGGAGATCTACATTAGCCTAGCACAAACATCACCACACCAAACAAATCAAGTGTGAGTTTGTGGCACCTCAAGCAGGCAAACACCAATGCTTGATGTTTAAGTTTTGGTGGATTCTAAAAGCAAAGGTGGATTTTCAGCTCAAAAGGTTAAATATTCAAAACAGCTGTGTGCATTGGAATGTTAAAAAAGCAAAACCAAATGCAAATGAAAGATAACTGAGTAATTAAACTGCCAGCCTAGAAAGATTTTTCAACCCTTTCAGAGAAAATGCATTCTCTTTAGGACTGTGTGTGTTCTTTCACTTTAAGGAATAAAACCTTTTTGATATGAAGCAAGATACAGGTCAGTAAATCTGTCAGAATTCTTCTTAGTTCTCTTTCAGGCCCAGTTGAGGACACATTTATGCACATATTATGACAGAGCTCTCCAAACAGCAAACTGGACAGTATTACTTAGTCTCTCAGGTGGCCACCCTGCACTGTAACACTCCCAGAAAAGTGTTCTTACAGTTTCTCAGAATTTCCCCAAATAATGAAACATGAAGGCTGATAGAAATACAGGACCATCATCTTTTCCCAACACATCTATAGCTCCATTTCTGAGAATGACCACCTGGAAAATAAGGTCCTTCCCTTTCTCTGTCTCCCCTGTATGTCACTACCCTCAGGTAGTGACAAAAAAAAAAAAAAAAATCTTGTCCATGAAGACAGGCCTCTGGTGACAGCTCCCCAGTCTGCTCAACCCTTTGTGCACTAACCCCTCTGCAGCATGTAACACTGTGTGATTGCATGGCTTCAGCCAGGCAGAGGATGGTTATTTGTCTGCTTGGACAGCTTTTGAAACCCTAAGAAGATAACTGTAACAAACTCTATCCAAACCAGAGTGTGTCCTTATCCCAGATCAAAAGTGTTCAGCAGTGCTCTAAGTGCCAGTATCTGAATGGAAACAACTTTTGAAAGGCTTTTTGTCAGCAGTGTTTTTTTGATGTGATGTTTGCTGATGAGACACATGCAGGGCTCAAATCCTCCAATTAGGTAATTTACACAAAACAGAACTGAAGCATACTAGAAGGGGGGAGTGGAAAAGCTCCTGCTATTTCAGCCCAAGCTATTTCTGCAGTGTACTTACAAGGATGTTAACGGGAATTAATTCTTGAGGAATGAGCCATCTCACAACCCCATAGTAATTCCCTACACACAAGAGCTTTTCCCCCACAGTAAACTTCAGATGACTTGCACTGAAGAACAGCTTTAAGGAGGTGGACTGTGCATGGGCACATGGACAACTCTCAAAGCAGGTGAGTTGTATGCAGCTTCCAGCCCAGTTCACCTTCATCTTCATATCATGGTCTCCCACAAGACTATTGAATACTGCCAATTCTCACCACCACCGACTTCACTCTGAAAACTATTTTTTTACAAGAAAGAAGAACACAAGCAAAAAAAAAAGCAAAAAAAAATAATCCTGCTTACCTGGTGAGGTCTGCTTAATTACACGTACTATCTGCTCATTTCTAGGGTCCAAGTAGCTCATCTTACTGATGTACTCCAGAGCTGCTTCAATGCTCCTGCTACCCGTCTGCTTCAGCGCCCGGACAGCCATCTCCTGTGTAAAGGAAACAACTCAATCACTCTGAGACAAAACCAAGCACTGTGCTGCAGGTTAGAAAGCAGGGAGCATTCTTATATATATATAAAAAGTTTATAATTCACACCACATCATAGATGTCCAAAGCCAAATGGGCTCACATTCTGAAAACACTGAAAATTAAATGAAGAAAATAGAGCCCATAACCTACCCAGACTCTACAGTTGAAGAAGCACTGAATTTACATCAGTAATTTAAGATTCCTTAAAATAAACTTTAAATCAGGTCTGGAAAAGGCAGCAGAGTTTGACATGAGATGAAACAGAATGATATATTTAGCTTTTGGTATTTGAGCACCTATCTGTCACACCTGAACACAGTAGAAGTTTTACCCTTTCAGAGATGCCACAAGAAGCAAATTTTAGGCAGGGTTTGATTTCTGCTGACTAGAGCCAATGGGGAAGAAAGACTCTGGTTTTACTACAGCTGGAACACCATTCACTCTCTGCTTGTAAAATGACTAGGCACACTGAACTGAAGGTCTTTGTAGCTGCATTTTACTGGGCACACATCCACCACTGAGAAGTTAAGCTGGGTGCCACACACCTGAGCTCTAACACAACCACAGTTAAGCATCCCCTGCAGTTCCTTGAAACTTCTAGGTCAGGTATACAGAGTACCACTCAACAACAACTCCCCTCTGGAGCTGCAAAGCAAAATTCACAAATCTTCCTGGTCTTTTCTGAAATGATGGGGAAGCTGCTATCTAGTTTTAATGCTGAATTCAACTCTCTGAACTTCACTTATCAGTAAATTAGATACCTAGTAAAAAGTAGATGCTGAGAATCTTCCTGTAATCACCTCCCAAAGGCAATTCATAAAATGGATAGAACAGAAGATAAATGGATGTTTGGTGCCAGAAGATTAAAGGACTAATTTCAACAGGTTTTTTCCCCAGCTCTTAGACAGCTACAGTTGCATTAAATGAATATCACCATCAAGGACTTGCCTGTATGCCCCCTTCCCATGCCATCTGGAGTAAAGAACAACTCTGCCCAACTGAACTGCCAGCACCTGGAACACTCTGGCTGCTCATTTACCAAGAGAGGACCATCACAGATGACACTAATTCACATTTAACACAGAGCCACACACTGGCACTTGGCATTTCACTTCACTTAGCTCAGTCCCCTCCTACTCCCCCCCAAAACAGCAAGGTTTTCTCCATTACTCAGAGGTTCTGCTTGGGGAATAGCTATAGCAAGTTGGAATATTTTTCATACAATTTATGACTCATAATTCGTAGAAAGGCAGTAGTTGGTTTCACATTTCCTATAGCTGAAATATTTCACTGGCATCAACACATTACTAAAGGCAATTTTAAATAAACAGAAAACTATTATGTGTCAAGGAAGGAATTTGGCTTTTTCCATTCCTTTTTCCTTTTTCCATTCCTTTTTCCTTTTTCCATTCCTTTTTCCTTTTTCCATTCCTTTTTCCTTTTTCCATTCCTTTTTCCTTTCACAGCTCTTCAAGTTTCCTAAATCATATGTGCTCCATGTGCACAGTTGAGCTGGCTTGGATGTTGGGATTTTTGCAGTTTTGTGTGCAATGGAGCACCAGGAGAATAAATCTTTGGTAAATAATTACCTTAATGATTAATAAAACAGCCCATATAATCCAGCTCTCCCTCTCCTACCTGTGTTTGATGTACAAAATTCAGGTCTAAAATAGATTAATTTTTATTAGCAGCATATTAATACCTCTGAAAACAACCTTCACTCCATACTGTGGCATCACTTTTTCCTCTTTTGCCATTGTCTGTGTCAGAAAAGCAGAATAAAATTACACTGGTCTATTTGAAGCTGCATATTCCACCTTCAGCAGATATATTAGGGAATTAATATTTAAACTTCAGTGGCAATAATGGGAGGGGAAAAGCTCAATACGTTTCACAGTCAACTGCCTGGCAAGAGCATGAGCCCAGCAGATGTGTTGCTGACAATCTCAACAACAGGTTTCCTCATCACATACCCTGTCTGTTCAGCATTTACATTATTGATGGAAAAAAATAAGTAAATTTTTGTGGTTCAAAAGAACACCTGTGATTCCCCTGCACACAGAGGGGAGATTTTGGACCTTTCCCCTGTAGCTATCATGAGACACAAACAGCCCCAGTTTCTAATGCTGGTTCACAAAAGCCTAGCATCATCTCCAGGAGACAAATCCCTCTGAGGGCATGCAGAACTCCAGGAGGGTGGTGGGCAAGAATAAGCTCCAGCTTAATTGATAATAAATAATAAACAATAAATTGATGCCAAAATCTTGCAAGCTGATACTGCAGACACTGAAAGGGCTGAGGAAACAAGAGGAGATACAGGGTGAGGATAAAAGTGCACAGCTACACTGCCACAGATAGAGCTGTTTTGATTTTATGCCACTCTAAGGTAGAGTACCTTTCATAAAGAAAAAGGAAAAAAGACATTCTGTGTATTCCCTTTGGAGGATTCAAACAGCTCTAAGTGCTGGGCTTTCATGTACCTTTTTGTTTCCAGTTATCACCAGCAGTCGGTGAAAAAATAAACCAGAAAAAAAAGAGAGGTGAAAAGCTACAAGGGGAAAATGTGCTTTTACAATTAACTCCATTTTCTAATTAATGCTACAGCTGCAATATGAAAATGAGGTTTTGGTGGTCAGCTGTGGTTCTGGACAGATCTAAAAGAAAACCAAAGTCAGGCCATGAACCATGAAGCTGCTTGAGGCAACTGCAGGATGCCAGATTTGTGGGTTTCCAAAGAAAAAGTGGGGAGTGGTGTTTTCCCAGCCAGTCCCTAAGTGGGCTACCCAAATCAGGCATCTGCATGGTCAACATGCTCTGTTCTCTCTCCACACTCACACTGGTAGGAGGCAGCTTTCCAGGAGATGTCAAGATTTTGCTAGAAGGAAGGCCACCTTTGAACTCCAGAAAAATCCTTATTTGATGGTAAACAGATATTTGGACGTGTGCATATATGGAGTTCATCTCTGGATGCAGTGTGAAAGGCTTTCCCCATTTTACCCTCCCTGCTGGCTGCTCTCCACCAGCACTGGCAGGGGTTTGTGTTCTTGCTGTACTACAGGGTTGGCCAGCAACATTTTTCATTCAGAAAGCTCCTCCTTGCCAAGATGTATTTATCATCCAAGTGAAGATTGCACAAGAGGTTACAATAAGTAAGACTTTTTTCCCAAGAACNTTTTTCCATTCCTTTTTCCTTTTTCCATTCCTTTTTCCTTTTTCCATTCCTTTTTCCTTTTTCCATTCCTTTTTCCTTTTTCCATTCCTTTTTCCTTTTTCCATTCCTTTTTCCTTTTTCCATTCCTTTTTCCTTTTTCCATTCCTTTTTCCTTTTTCCATTCCTTTTTCCTTTTTCCATTCCTTTTTCCTTTTTCCATTCCTTTTTCCTTTTTCCATTCCTTTTTCCTTTTTCCATTCCTTTTTCCTTTTTCCATTCCTTTTTCCTTTTTCCATTCCTTTTTCCTTTTTCCTTTCACAGCTCTTCAAGTTTCCTAAATCATATGTGCTCCATGTGCACAGTTGAGCTGGCTTGGATGTTGGGATTTTTGCAGTTTTGTGTGCAATGGAGCACCAGGAGAATAAATCTTTGGTAAATAATTACCTTAATGATTAATAAAACAGCCCATATAATCCAGCTCTCCCTCTCCTACCTGTGTTTGATGTACAAAATTCAGGTCTAAAATAGATTAATTTTTATTAGCAGCATATTAATACCTCTGAAAACAACCTTCACTCCATACTGTGGCATCACTTTTTCCTCTTTTGCCATTGTCTGTGTCAGAAAAGCAGAATAAAATTACACTGGTCTATTTGAAGCTGCATATTCCACCTTCAGCAGATATATTAGGGAATTAATATTTAAACTTCAGTGGCAATAATGGGAGGGGAAAAGCTCAATACGTTTCACAGTCAACTGCCTGGCAAGAGCATGAGCCCAGCAGATGTGTTGCTGACAATCTCAACAACAGGTTTCCTCATCACATACCCTGTCTGTTCAGCATTTACATTATTGATGGAAAAAAATAAGTAAATTTTTGTGGTTCAAAAGAACACCTGTGATTCCCCTGCACACAGAGGGGAGATTTTGGACCTTTCCCCTGTAGCTATCATGAGACACAAACAGCCCCAGTTTCTAATGCTGGTTCACAAAAGCCTAGCATCATCTCCAGGAGACAAATCCCTCTGAGGGCATGCAGAACTCCAGGAGGGTGGTGGGCAAGAATAAGCTCCAGCTTAATTGATAATAAATAATAAACAATAAATTGATGCCAAAATCTTGCAAGCTGATACTGCAGACACTGAAAGGGCTGAGGAAACAAGAGGAGATACAGGGTGAGGATAAAAGTGCACAGCTACACTGCCACAGATAGAGCTGTTTTGATTTTATGCCACTCTAAGGTAGAGTACCTTTCATAAAGAAAAAGGAAAAAAGACATTCTGTGTATTCCCTTTGGAGGATTCAAACAGCTCTAAGTGCTGGGCTTTCATGTACCTTTTTGTTTCCAGTTATCACCAGCAGTCGGTGAAAAAATAAACCAGAAAAAAAAGAGAGGTGAAAAGCTACAAGGGGAAAATGTGCTTTTACAATTAACTCCATTTTCTAATTAATGCTACAGCTGCAATATGAAAATGAGGTTTTGGTGGTCAGCTGTGGTTCTGGACAGATCTAAAAGAAAACCAAAGTCAGGCCATGAACCATGAAGCTGCTTGAGGCAACTGCAGGATGCCAGATTTGTGGGTTTCCAAAGAAAAAGTGGGGAGTGGTGTTTTCCCAGCCAGTCCCTAAGTGGGCTACCCAAATCAGGCATCTGCATGGTCAACATGCTCTGTTCTCTCTCCACACTCACACTGGTAGGAGGCAGCTTTCCAGGAGATGTCAAGATTTTGCTAGAAGGAAGGCCACCTTTGAACTCCAGAAAAATCCTTATTTGATGGTAAACAGATATTTGGACGTGTGCATATATGGAGTTCATCTCTGGATGCAGTGTGAAAGGCTTTCCCCATTTTACCCTCCCTGCTGGCTGCTCTCCACCAGCACTGGCAGGGGTTTGTGTTCTTGCTGTACTACAGGGTTGGCCAGCAACATTTTTCATTCAGAAAGCTCCTCCTTGCCAAGATGTATTTATCATCCAAGTGAAGATTGCACAAGAGGTTACAATAAGTAAGACTTTTTTCCCAAGAACATTGTGTCTGAAGGAGACAATAGGTCCTCCAAGATTTGGCAAGGGTGGTTAATTGCTAACAACAACAGAAATTAATTACTTGCTTTCCATTCACAAAGAAGGATGGGCAACAGATGCAGGAAACAGATACAAGTTCCCTGTGGAAGGGGGTAAACTCAAGCTCATGCCAGAAGAGATGATCCAGAATTGATTAGGAACCTTTCTGTGATAGCCCACCAGTGTGGGAATTTTCATTCATGACTTTAACCATGCAAAACCTGAGAAATTCAGGAACCAACGTGTCCTTTGTGCTCTCTCAGGATGGCTGCAGACCCACAGAACTGGAAAAGTTATTTTCTAACATTCTCTACCTGCAGTCATTCCCTAGTTGGATGCTTCATCCAATTTTGTACTCTACTTTTGATTGTCTGCTTTCAAATTTCTAACATCAGGGGCTAAATTTTGCCCACAAATTCCCATGCCTAACTACACCCCTGGTTTAAATATTCTAGTCACATAATTAAGAAGCTATCCTGATAATAATTAGCACTCTTCAGTTTTAGTGGATAAAAAAAAGGAGCATATGTAAACACTTCAAGAAGCTCTGATGAACTACTCAAGAGATGCAATCTACTGAAAGAAAAACACCCATGCAATGACCATTTTCAAATCCAATCCTAACATTTAATCAGACAACTCCAGTTGATGTCCCCCAGAGCACGAGTACATACACATACTGAAGCTCAAGCATCATCAAAGAACAATTACAAACAGGCAAGGGAAGGGAGGCCCCAGCATTTCCAACATGAATAGAAATAGAGTGAAAAGAATCAAAAGCCATCAAAAGCCTTGGTGAACACCACTTTCTTTTCCTTTCTTCCAAGTAGGCAGGGAAGCCAGAGCTCAGCTGCTCTGACCCAACAAGAACACGGGCATGAGAGGAAGGGGAGCAGAGAGTTCCATCACAGAGGCAGCTTAGGAATGGTGACAAAGAGCCTGTTTTCCCTGGCTCTGGAAAAAGCAGATATGCAGCTGAAGAGCTGGTGGCAGAAGCCTAGTTTCCCTAGAGATCTGACGGAGAGAGTGACATCATTAGCACCCAAGACACACAGAAAGTTGTACAAATCTCTCTGAGTCTTTCCCCAGCCCTGGAGCAAATGGAACTCAGACCAGGAGCACTATTGTGTGCTAATTCACAAATCTGATACTGAGGTCAAACCATGTTATATAAACAGCATCTGTAAATCACTGCACTGGCAGGTTTGCAAAATGGAAGAGCTTTGCTTACTGAATTCACATGTGAATGCACAGCCACATGTGTGCAAGTGTGTATGCAGATGTTTTTCAAAGCTCCTCTTTTATTTCCCTGAAAACTTCTCACTTTGATTACAGAACAGGGAAATTCCCACTCTCTGCACATGGTTCAGAGCAGGTTGAGCTTTGGCTCCAGCTCACTCCTGTCCCTCCTGTACTCAAGTCACACAGTCCCTCAGCATCTGCCTTGCATTAACCAGAGTGGCTGAAGAGTTTCTCCTGTTCCCACAAGTCAAGCCAAGACAAGCTACAGCATTCTTCATCTATACTTTTAATATTACAAAGGTAACATAACATCCTACAATAGCTTTTGAATTTTGAAGAACAGGAAACAGAGGACAATAAGAAAACAAATTCAAGTATAAGCAAATGAGTTGTCCCAAACCAAGAAACATCATCACCTTCCTGGAATGTTCATCTGAGCACCAGGAACCTCACGTGTGAAATCCAGAAATAAAAAAAAAACCAACACAACCTGCTACTCTGTACTCTGAGTGTCCCTACACTCATGGCAGGCAACCTTAAAAAACCAAAACAAGCAAACAAAAAACCAACCAACCAACTCCTGCCATAATGCAGCTTAAATGATTAAATATTAAGATGGCAGTCCCAGCAAAAGCAACACTGCTGCACAAAGGCTGGCTGCTTTCAAAAGCACTATATAAACTCTTTTTATTCCCTTGGAATTGGGTTCTTTCAGCTTCTTTCTCTCAGGTAGGATGTTTTGCAGTGTCAGTATTTGACACTTATTAGTAATCAGGGCACAGTTTGTGCAAGAGCAGGAGGCCAGCCCTGCTCTCCACACACAGCTCCTCCTCCAAGTGCCCACACCCCCCTAGCCTTTTATTTTTGAGTCAGTAGTTTCTTACTCTAATCAAGGCAAGTAAATCAAGCTGAATACAAGAGCACTTCAGTGAAAGTTTTGTGATAAGCTTATTTCTTTTTCATTAGCAGCAACTGATGTTTGCTAATTTTATTGCTCAAGCAGCAGCCACAACTGCATTTGCCTGGCTTTACATTCACAACAAGGCTGTTTGTGCATCTAGAGTATTTCTTTTCTGTGGCTACAGACACTGAGTGCTTCCCATTGCTTTTCCTTCTACTGTAAAGATACATACATACTGAGTTGTGCAGAAAAGAGGATTTTTACAAACATTCACAGAGCTTGCAAATGACTTCTTAGCCAAACTGGATACAAGGGGCTTGTAAACTGGGTATTCAGCAAGATGAGTTATGAGGTTTGTTGTCCAGGAATAAAGCCCCAAATCACAGAAAAAAAAAAAAAGTGTCTAAAGACTGGAAGGGTTTTTTGCATTTCCAAAGTCAGCTGTTCCCCAGAAAGTCACACAGTGCTGCAACTTTACAGTGTTTTAATACTATTTATTGCATTTCTCCACATCCAACTCCACAAACTGCATCTATTCCTGTTAAAGGTTTGCCTATCATTTTTATTTAAGGCTGCCTATTTCAGGCATTAAAACTTATATTTCATAAGATTTTAATGTTTAAATAGAAATATTCCTTTCCCCTTCTTTTATTGACATTTTATCTGTGGGGTTTTTTTGGTTTGTTTTGGTGTGTTTTTTCCATTTTAAACCACTAGAACTTTCAAATCTTGTTTTAAAACCTCTTCTCCAAGGCAAGAAAATTTCAAGTGAAGACAGTACAATTAAGTCACTGTTGATATTCAAGGTCAAATTGCTAATGTAATTTTCCAAGCAAGGCTCAAGCATATTCTTGATATGGCCTTTAGAACTCTAGGAGAGTTTGTTTCCCTTAATTTTACTTTGGGGAATACTTTAATAGAACTACAAAACCTCCAGGATATCTGGTTGGAATGCATCACTGCCAAAATATTCTCTCCTTTGAGGATTTATACCACAGTGGGAACTCAACTGACATCAAGCAATAGTGCACAGCCAAAAGGAAAAAAAAAAAAAAAGAGAAATATAGCTCCATTGTGAGACAAATGAAGGCTAATTCCCTCTCAGCCTCACAGTCCAACACAGTGTGGCTCACACGACTGAAGAAACATCTGGGGTTTGAAATTCTTAATATTTTTCAGTACAAACATATACAGATGTAGAATGTAAGTGTGCTGGGCAGGACAGCTTGGCATATTTGTTGTTCAAAGAGTAGGAAGATGTAGAAATTTCACATACAATTTATTTATTTTTTCTATTGCTGGTGTTTTTGATACGTATTCATGATAATTCTTATTTTGTTAAAGACAAATATAAAATAGAAAAAAACCCATTCAGTTTTTAACATTTAAAAATCAGTATGTACTAAAGTTTCATTATCTCTGGCAAATCCACAAGTGTAACTACAGGTCAAAAAGGAAGAATTGCTAAACACCACTGACTGCCACTTAACTTAAGACTACCAAGTTTTTTTGACTACAACTGCTACTCACTGCACCTTTCTGCAGCTGCAAGATACAACTCTCAACTCTACCAGTGGTAACAAGAAAAAGAGAAGGAAAAAAACCAAACCCAGCTGGATAAAATATCTTAAGGTCAGGCTTTTTACATGTAAAGCAGCCACAGCAAAATTACTCACATTCTTAGCACATAGCTGACCGGGACAAGATTCCAGAGAGGTAAACAATTCCCCCAAGAGAGCAGCTGCATCTTCCCCAGCTTGGGAGATAATAGGGGAGGGAGAAATGCCCACTAGGGTCCCCAAAACTGACCAGAAGCAGGAAGAAAATGGAAGACTGCTTCTGCTCAATGCTTCAAGTGATTGTTCCTTTTCTGTGCTCAGTGAGAACAGAAAAGTGTGAAAATATTATTTTTTTAAACTATTTTGTAACAGACTTTGATCTACATCTTAGAGGAACCTTGTATTCAGTCTGCCCTGATCCAGCTCAACAAAGAAGAATATGGGGAGAAATATTAGATAATATTTTAATACTGAGCAGACTAACTGAAAGGGATACAGTAATCTGGCTTTGCTTTTATTGCTTGATTATTTTCAGAAGTATATTTTGAAAGTATGAAACCATTGCTTTCTAGGTTTCCACAAGCTCTCTCTTAAATGGTCATTTTTTTTTGGTCTGGTATTTCTTAGCAGCATCTTCACTCAGTTCACCTCAACATGATTTCTCTTGGCTACTGGCCAAGTGACAACTTTAATAGTCAAGACACACAATACTTAAGAAGGATTGCTCTGCTCCATTTATTATTAAAGGCTGTAATAAGTATTTTAGCTTGATGAAAAAAAAAACCTCTTGCAAGGTCCTCCTCAGAGCCATCCCCCTAACATTAGCATCTCCTCACAAAAGCTGCTCTCCTCCTTCCTTCACACCAGCCTACAAACTTCCCAGGTAAATGGAATATATTTGTGGTATCTCAGACCATAAGGTGCTTTTTTCCCCCCTTCTTTATGCTGCCTTAAGAACATTTTTAATTGCAGGATTTTGTGTGCTGGTGTTGTACTGTGATTAACAATCTAATCCCTCTCTTACCTGTGCAGTTATCACCTAATATTTCAAGGCAACAACAGGACATTTTTCAGAAATACATTTATCATCTTAAAAAGATATAGCCATGGGGAAAAAGTGTTACATGACAGGCTATAAATCACCATGTTAGACAAGTAATTTTAAACCACAGGAGGAAGAAAGAAAAAACCCTCACTGTACCAATCCAACAAAAAACCCTCTAACACCAACTCCAGAAGATATGGGGCCTATTCCATAACAACTGTATTTCTTAGGAAAATAAAATGCTTGAACTGTATAAAAGTCTGAACTTGATTAGACTGAAACAAAGCAGATGAAGGAAAGCAGAACACAGGACATGATTCCACTCACTCCTCCACAGCTGAGGTCTGAGAAGAAAGCTTGAGAAGACTCAAGCACATAAAGAAATTATTCCCTTCACCAAGTCACTTGGTGTTGACACATTTGCTCACTAGCTCCCAGTAATCCTGGCAGTGGATTAATGTTTCTCACCTCCCTTCTTCAAACTTTTAGGAGACTGTTGTTTTTCAGTGCTCTCAACTCATGTCACTTGGTAAGAGCTGGCAATTGTTTTTCAGGCTTTTTCTTAGAGCACATCACATGTTCAGTTGCATGAATACTAATCAAAGAGAGCCATGGGTTTCTTCTGAGATATTTAAGAGTCCAAAATACTAAGAAACCAGTAAGAGACAAGTAATCACCTTTCTTCATTGAGAAAACACAGTTTTAAAAGTGAGGTCTGAGGCAAAATCATGCTGAACATCTCAGTTTCACAGAATGTCAGGAGTTGGAAGGGACCTAGAAGATCATCTAGCCCAACCCCCCTGCCACAGCAGGGGCACCTAGACCAAGTCACCCAGGAAATATCTAAGTCACCCAGTAGAAATATCCTAACCTGTAATAATATGACAGCCTACATCTTAAATAAGACCTATATCCCAAACATTAAATGAGTAATGCAATGCTCCCATCTAAAGTGACCTATCTGCCAAGCAACTTCTGCATTCTGACTGGCAGCATAGGGGTTGGGCCTTCCCACCAGCTGACCATTCATTTACTTCTGCTCTGAACATTTACCCACATTTTCAGCCTCAAGGTCTCAAAGAACTTTTAAGTAAGTCGACAGAGAACATTAAGAACAGTGAGTAAAAATGACAAATATATCTTTGCAAGAAATAAAAATACTAAGTATCATTATCCTTTTATCTTCTTTGTACTACAACACTCCTTCATGCCTACCCTAGGAACAACAGTTAAGGTTCTAAGTCTTCTGGGTAGAGACCTCATTTTTTGCAGTGATGTGGCACCACAAAGATTTACTGCAAATAGCAGCAGAACTGTGGCTTTGTATTTGATTATCAAAAAAAATTTTCACTGTTAACAGGATCCACAACAGGCTTTTTCCCATTTCTAAAATGCAAGCTATAGACCAAAGATGCTGTTCTGCCAGGAAAGGCACCATCATGTTTTCTTGCAATATCATTGCAAGCAACTGGAAAATTCTGGGGACACCAACATCATAATTTAGAGAACAAAGTAGGAAAATACTGAGTACACTTCAAATTAAAGCAATATCTTAACTGGCTATTAATTATCACAGAGAACAGAGACAAATTCTGCCTCAACCTCAGATTGTGCAGGCTCTTCATGTTTTCTCTTCTGACCCCAGCATCCAAGGGTTGTTGCAGGTGGGGTCTGAAGAAGAACACTGTTACTCAGTGGCTGATGAAATTAAAAGGCATCTCCACCCCCCCTTCAGCACTTCCTGCAATGCTCCATACACTATAAAGTCATATCCCACTACAAGCTGGACTGCAGCTCAATGCATTCCACTGCACTTTGTCATGCTTTCCTGACCAATACTATGCCAAAAATGACTGGCTTTAACAGTTCTCTGGTGAATAAAAGAGCTTTTGCAACCCTGAAACAGAGCTGAGTTTTTAATTCATGTTAAATCTACTTTTCTGTTCTGAAGGAACATTTTTAATGCTGCCTGTAATTCCCCTTCTGTGTGTTTTACTTACTTCTGTAGTGACTTCTGTGAAGATAAAGGGAAAATTTGAGCTAACTAGTTTTTAAAAGCCTTAAAGAGACAGATAAAATATACCTGAAGGAAGTAAAAATATTAACTAGCAACTTATGAAGATTAAAAAGATCCACCTCATTATCAAATATATCCAGACATACATGGCAATGAGCCACATGATTTACAAGACAACTACCACAGAACAAAATCCAAAGTACAGCTAAACTATCTAAACAAGCACAGAGCAACATTCTCCAACATTTGCACATTTACTATTTATTTACTCAGTACCCAACTGAGCACAATCTGGTGGAACAATACAGACTGCTCCTGCCAACATCTCTCCTACTCAGATACTCTAAGCACTTGTAGAAACTTTCCTTTGTAATATTTTTTTTTTTTCAAAACTTGTGCCTACAGTTACCAAAAGAACACAATTAGGAAAAAAATGTCAAACTAAGTGAAGAACTTAACAGAGTAAAGTGCTCATTATGTCAATCTCTGGCTCCTGTCCATGCAGAATACCAGTATGTTGTGTGTGCACCCAAAAAAGGGATCTCACTTCTCTCCCAGCCACTTAGTTTTTCTCAGCCCATCAAGAACTGTAGCTGGTTCCAGCCCATTTTTGGAGCAGAGGGTTTCACTATCCAACCTCATCTTCAGGCTGACCTGGAAACAATCCTGCCCCAATCACTGCTTGTGTATGAAAATAAAAAAAGCTATTTTTACATAAAAAGCAAATCCTTTATTTTCCCCAAAGCATGAACTGCTATTGCAACAAGCACAGAAGTCAGGCATTTAGAACAGAGAAGGGTGTTACCTAGAGGTACAAACAGCAATTCAGCCTTGTGAGCAGAGCATGTAGGCAGAATGTGAGGTTAAGCATTAATTCTGACAGCAAGCACTCAGAAAATACTGCACAGGGGTGAGTGGGGAGGAGAAAAGCAAGACAAGCTGGAGGTTTAAAATTCAATAGGCTTGGGAAGGTGGTAAAGACCTCTCTGCTCCTCTGCAGCAAGCAGCAGGCACTCACTGTTGGGGGGCACTGCTGGGAACCCCATGCTACTTGCCCTGGTGTGCAGGGACCAGTTCTGGCTCAAGCTGCTGTTGCTTCAATGCTGCAGAAAGGGACTTTATTAATGTCTGAGTACAAGCCCTTGCTGAACACTCACCAGCCTCAGTCATGCAGGCAGCTTGGAGACCAACACTTCAGTGTGCATGATTAGGATTTTCATCCTTAAAAAGTACATCCAATTTCCAAGGAAGATCCTTCATTAGCACTAATGTGTTCCTTCAGCTAAAACACTCATTTTGCTACTAATGGATGAACTCAGCACTGCCAGCTCTGTGACCTGATTGTCCTCCAAGTAAATGCCAAACATCATCCTCTCTGTCACACATCCAGTTCCTGCTTTTTAACAGGTGCTTCATTTTTGTTGTGCTTCCCATGTACCCTCATGACTGTCACTTGTCACTTTCCTCATCAGTAATACTTCCTCCATCCATTACCTGCCATAATCTGAGAGTAAAAATAAAAATATCTTTAATAAAAAAATAAAAAGGAGGGAGGTGGGGTAGGGTGAGTAAAAATTAATTCCACTGAGCCTCTTCCCACACCAGGAAACCATAAAACTATTATGTGAAAGTGGCAAAACAAAACAGATCTGTGGTCTAGTTGCAGGGTTTTTCCCAAATTCCCAGGCTTAAAGTTTGTCTGCAAGGAGGGTTGATGATGCCTCACTAGCTACACTCAAAGTTTTGTCAATGGTCCTATTTCAAGGTAGCAGGAGAAAGAAAGAGAAGGAAGTTTTATGTATAACTGAAATTAAGATAAGTGGCCTCCCCTAGATGCTGTGTTAATGCCACAGCTACTGTTGGCTGGCTCTTGTAGGGCAGGTGATGATCAAGTTGGTACTCCAGTAAGTGGACAGGGGAGAGCCTGGGAGCACAAATCCAACTGAACACACAGTGTTGCTATTTGCCCAGAACAGTTCCTGGGACATGCAGGACGTTCTGACCTTCCCAGGAATTTGGAAGAAGGCAGCTCTGCCTCCAGCATCAGGGCTCTGCCACAGGCTGTGCTGAAGCTTGGACCCTCCCTCCCTCCTGAGCAGAGGTGTTCCAGGCTCAGATGGGCAACAGCTTCTCCCTGGCAGTAAATCTGAGCACCCATTTCTGCACAGCAGTACAAGGCCTGCAACAGCAAGTTCTCAACCTCCAACATTTTCTAATGCTTATGAACCACAGGGAAGTTCCTGGAAAAAAAAAAAAATGGAACTGATTCATTACAGAAGGTTTTACAGCATGAAAGTAGTACTGAAAAAATACTTTTTCTAGGTTACTTTCATGTGGCTAAAAACCCTGAAGGTTCACTTCTGAGTAAACAGAGAGATGGGAGGCAGGGGGAGGCACACCAACGCAAATGAAAATTCTTGTGGCTTGCTTTTTGAATTTGCTGGCACTTCCAAGGGAGGTCCTGCTTTTGTAGCATGGGGAGCTGGCTCTCCACGTGCCCTGGCAGAGACTGAGGACTTTTGCCCTCCTGTAAACTTCTAGGCTCTAGGTTGTTGATCTGCACTGCTGAGCACTGCACCAACATCTCCTCTACCCTCCTCTGCCTGACTGCAACACCACACACCTTTCACAGGCTCTTCATGTTCATTACAGAACATCAGAAAAATGGGAGGGATGGCCAAGGTGCAAGAAATGTAAAAATGACAATATATGGGGTATACTGTCAAAAGTCATATTACAGTTGCAGCTGTAATTATTCAGGATGTCACATCAAACCTAGAAATAAGGTTGAAGTCTGTAGAAGTTATTTCTTAATAGTTTGCAATTATTAAAAAAAAAAATCCTAAGTAATTTAGAGTATTCAGAGGTGCATAGGGAAAAGGACATAGGAGGCAGTGAATATTAGTAATTAAAACAGTGGGGCAGAAAGCAATGCAATAGGACAACAGGTAAGGAGGGTATAGACTTGAATAGCCTTGAAGATATTCAAGAGTTGATGCAGCAAAGGAACCAACCAACCAGGAAGGCAAAGTAGCTGCAGAGCAGCAACAATCATCTCTAATGTGCTGCCATTTTCCAATCAACTAACATCCAACAGATTCATCATGGTGGATAAAATCCAAACCTAACTCATATAAAGATTTATAACAAGTCATTTTACACTGCTAGTCTTCCTACTGAAGTAAATCTCCTTGATTTCATTGCACCCTTCCACTGCCATCAGTAATTTACCAATCATGCATTAGAGTAACGAAGAATATAGAAGCCAGTTGCAAAATGCTTGGTCAGTCAAGCAATCTACAGTTAAATCTCAACCTTTTGCCATTTATTTTGTGTTTATATTTATCTAAAAATTAAAGACAAGATGCACAGCAGCAACAGTTTCACATAAGCACACAGAGAGGTAACAATTTCAGACAAAGCAGCACCTATTCACTCCTGATTCACAAAGTTAAAGGTTCACATTTCTTGCCTTCAGTCTTTTGAAAATTAACTGACCTAGAAATTGTATATATTTTTTTTTAGAAGTATTTTCATATTCTCTCCTGTTCTTTTCAGCCTTTGCCTCCCTGGAGAAATATTTTTAATTGCCTGCATTCAGTTAAAAGAAGAGCACAAGTTTCTCATCAGGAAAAATTCATCTTTTACACTGCAGAGAAGCAGAACATAGCCTCAAGCATTATAATCTTGTTTACTTAGGATGAAGAAGAAATGTTCAATCTTCCTATGGATTAATTTCTTCACTAACAGCTGGTACCATGCAAACACTGCAGTTGTCATAATACATATATGCACACATGAAATTAGCTTTCACCCTAGAGATGCAATAGTCCAGATGGCAGTGTGTGCTGGGATAATTTTCTTCCCAGTAGCTGGTAAGGGCCTGCATTTTGGATCTGTGCTGAAATCAGTGTTGATAAAAAGTCACTCCACACAACTAGAATGCATTCCTGTATATCACATAAGAAGTACCCATGGACTTTGTTTGCATTCTACTGATATTCAATTAGCAGCTTCAACATCCATTTTTATTTAGCTTAGCAACTATCAGAAAAGCATTCCTAGGCTGAATTCAGCGAGCTGCCAACACACATCTTGGACTGCCTCTAAGAACTGTGGCATGCAAAAGCCTTGCCCCCAGTCCTACTGAAATCTCTCCAAGCTTAAAAGCATCATTCCAATTTTTTTGAGACAGAAAAAAACCCTCCAAAACAATAAACCCATGAACACAACTAAGAAACCACACTGCCCTGCATGAAAAGATGCTATTTTTCAGTCTCAAAATAAAATCACATTCGTTCCTTTCAGATACAAGCTGAAAAGAAGTTCACTTTTAGGCTGAAAACAACAACAACAAAAAGAAGAGTTACACCCTACTACTACTACTGTGATATCAACTTCCTGCTATAATAATGGCAATCTTCACTTTTGAGCACAGGGCCTTTTTTTATTCAGAGAATAAAGATAATGCTTATACAGAATTTTTATTTCCTGTGATGAAGCTGCTTCCTTTTGTATTAAAAAAAATAAAAATTCCATAGCTCAACCTTCTCCTGGCAATTATATTTTAATAAATGCAATTTAAATATCCAAGGCAAGTGAATCCTGCACAGTGGTACAGTCATATACAATTTTAGACTTTTATATTAACTCTCAAGCTTCTAGAATTATTAGTTGACATATGGAATAGGAAAGTAACACAACTAAAGATTCACTTATCTGCAGCTGAATTCTGGCATCCACTTCTGTCATTTCCTGCCATCATTTCCAAACATAACCCTGCTATCAAGTTGCAATTTATTCTATAGTTTGCCAGAGAAAGGAGATTACCAAGAATAAAGGACAGAATTTAGAACATACTGCAGCCTTGTTTAGTGCCATATTACTGCCATCTGCCAAGAAGCTACATCTCACCATGTGAAGGAGCACATGCAACCACCTACCACTGCCAGTAAATGGTCCCACTGCTGTGAAAAGCAAGGGAAAAGACAAAGTTCTTTTCCTTCTTTCTGCAGGAAGAAAAAAACCCAGGGCATTCTATGATTCTGTGAACTGAGATGACTTAAGGGGCTAATTTCCAGTGTATTGCACAGATTCTTACATGCTTTAATGGAAGAACACTTGTTGATACTGGACACTCAAAAATGGAGAAAAGGCTGAAGCCAAAATGGGAGGTCAGAAAGAAAAGGGCAGAAAAAAAAGGAAAAGTTTATTAAACAAGCCCTCAACACATCTAGCAAAAAGAAGGCAGAGTGAATAACTTGCCTTCAAATGAGGGAGGCTAACTAACACTCAAGAGACTGCTGGCCTTAATTATCAAATCTACTTGCTAAAATAAAACCCTCCTGCATTTAGCAGTGATTGCCCTCATTTGAAGACCCCTTTTTTCTCCTTGTAACCCAAGAAGATTTATATCCTCTCTTCCTGATGTACAACACAACTTGACATGTTGTTTGACACCTTTAACATCCACAGAATAACCTAGGCAATCTTAAAACTGCTTATTCTTCAGTAATTTTGCTTTAACAAAATTAACTGGACCCAAACCACGCAGTAGATGACAGAGATGTTAATCCTGAAGGTTTTGGTAAATAGCTGGGCAGGCAGAACTCCTCACACACAATGTTTGCTCAAGCAGAAGACAAAATCTGGTTACAGCTCAGGCCAGTGTTATGAAATTAATTCCTCCATTTGCTCAGGGCTATTACAAAAATTTGCTGCCCCCTGCCATGAAGGCAAGTTGTCTTTTCAGACTTGTCCTCTTAACAAACACATTGCAACAGATATTTAACTCTAAGAAAAGCTCCAGCCATTCAGTGTCTGTTACCAAAACAAAACTTCGCATTTTTTTATCTACTTCCTCTCCTCACTCCAACAAGAAGATGAAAAGTCACACTGTTCAGTAACACACTTCTAGATGGCACCTGGATTATATATGAACATGCATGACCTAAAACCCTATATAGAAAAGAAAAAAAAAATAATAATAGTTACACATGCAAAGCAGAAAAAGGACTTTCTGCTGAAGCTCTATATGGCATAGCAGAATTTTCCTCAAAGAAATGCAGATATTTTTTCACACTGAGATAAATACCATATTCCCCAAAGTTCCCCAAAATCAAGTCTCATTCCCCAATCAGGGTAGAATCTTGGCCAAATGGGTTAAATAAAAAGGATGTGATTCATGTTGAAGAGATAAAGAATACTGGAATGTAAGAAGGAGGGATTAAAAAACAAAACCAAAACCCAACAAGCAAATAAAACCCCCTGCACTTCTACAGAGTGAATTCCAGGAACTCAGGGAAATGCTGATGACCAGACAGTCAGCTTGATATTCTTAGACACATTACAGTGCCCAGAAACACCATTCCACTTCCTTGAAAGACATTATAATTAGTGTCCAAAGGACAGACCTTCCCCTTCAGAATGTTCTGATATTGGCAGGGTGGGGTGGACATGTTTTATTACAGAGTTATTTATAAAAGCCTCTGGAAAAAAAATATATAGTGCAATGACTTCCTCACTTCATATATTCACAGTTATTCAGTGTATAGTATGCAATGCTGGTTACTGGAGGTATAGCCTGGAAAAAAAATCCTAAACCTCTCTTTTTTCTTAAAAAGAGTTTCCCAGACAAGCTATGTCTAGAAATCTTCACCCAGAAAAAGCTCCCTTGCTCAAAAAAAAAAAATTGCTTGAGATTAAAAAAAACCAAAACAAAAAATCCCCCCAAAACAACAAAGTGACAAGTGAGTAACATTCCACAGTTCATCTAGAACTGCTGCAGCCCACTCTAAATTACAATGTCAGTGGCTGTTTATGCTCTAAGGAAGTACAGTAAGTACAGTACAGTCCATTCAGGTTGCTGGAATGTCACTGATCATATGCTCAATTGCATCTATTCATTAGAAGAATTCAATCCACAACAGCAGCCACATTTTACCACCACACCCCAAACACCAACCAGTTGCCCCAGGTGATTCTAGCAGTTTAGCAGCCTGCAGGACAGATACTTCGTGCTCTTGACCCTCTGCAATAATAAAATAATTATATTTATTTATTTATATTTATATTCATATTTTTATATTTTTATATTAGCAAAGAACAGTATATTAGCAGTGATTTTGGCTTCAACCTT